>JAAAKG020180416.1:0-26046 GCA_010014905.2 Druon quercuslanigerum
CCAAGTTTTACATTCGCAATTATTTACCTATTCAGTTTTTTGAAAAAAGTTTTTCACAGAAAACTTCCTCATAGTTTTCTAAACAACATCGCCACAGAAAGTTTATATTTGCTCAAACTTTACTCAATAAACGAAGCGATCGAAGATTATAAGGCATTAAATTCGGAATGGCCTAGAAAACAATGTTTTATTTTGTTATAAATAGTGATATACACTTTTCTCTCATATCATCGTTCTGAAGATACTTTGGAAGGTATTGTCTCTAAATTTCATCAAAAAATTTCAATAACTGTAGATGTGACGACGAGCGAGAGACCAAAAATTAATTAAAAATCGTCTTCAGAAAAAACACCATTATCATGGTCTTAGAGGAACAAAGATGCGCAATCTAATTTCCTATAAGAATGCATTCTTCAAAAATAAAATCCAACCTCCCTCCAACTTTATCGAGTTATGTACCTTTCTGGAATCGGGGTGCTCAATTTCCAGTTTAAAGGTCTTCAAAACAATAAATTTAAATTCTGAGCCTTGCAAAGTAGCATATTATACAGACATTCTATGAATGAGCATTGTGAATACAAAGGGATTATAAGTACAAAGGATATTAATTTAAAAATATTAGGTATTACCCCCTAAAATCCGACGCGAGATATACGACTAAGGGAAGGCAAGTGAGGGGTAGCAATGGTGGGGGTATACTTAGCCAGGTATCTTGGCGAGTCGGGCGGTGACCCAAAATATAATCCCAGGCGAGAAAAAGCAAGCGAGGGGTAACTCGCTGGATGCAATGGTGGGGGAACGTTAGCAGGTCTTTCGCGAGTCGGGAATCGCCGGAAAATTGAACAGGGAAGATAAAGAGGTTTAGCAATATTTCAAAATTCTCTTGAAAATAAATTCTTTCGGTATTTTTACCTATTGTATAATAAAAACAGTTTTTTGGGGTTGCCGTGGATTTTCCCTTTTTTATTACTTTATTTAGTTTTCACCTCTCACTATAAAAATGGAAGAATAAGGTCATAAATCGGAAACAGGGCAAGGGATAACAAACTTCTTAGCATTCAGGTAGTAAAACAAATCTTTCCTGTAAAGTGTAATCCTCTATCTATAATCCAAAAAAACTTTTCTTTAATTTCTTAACACACACATTTTAATTTTAATAACATTTTAAGCAGAATAAAAAAACATTGAGCAGAATTATCAAGGCAAAAATTTAACGAATCGAAATTTTAAAATTATACGAGAATTTTGAGGCCTTTGAAAAATGAATCATTTAAACAATTTAAATTCAAAATCAATAATTTTTTATAATTCTGTTAGGATTTTTATGTTTAAATTGTTACGAAGATCAAAATGCACTTCCTCGACAAATTTTTTTCATTAATTATTATAGCTCGTTCAGCAGCTGTGCATTCACCGGATAAGGCAGAAATTTAAAATTTATTAGTCTTAGAAAGTAAACTTGATTGTTAGCTATTAAAATCGAGACAGGAACAATTAGGATTGAAACTAGAATATTAGGTAATCCAAAAAAATTTGTCACTGTTAATTACAATAAAGAAGCTATTTCAACCAGTGGAAAATTGTTTTAAATTAAAAAAGTCGAGAAAAAATTTGAAGAAATATAACTAGAAACATAATTAGAATCTTCAAAAAAATTAAGATAAAGATACGCAGTTCATATTTTTTAAAGTAGATGGAGAAAATTTCCCACAAAAATATAAAAAATCGTTCTTTTTGTCGAAGATAGAATTCAAAATTTTTAATTTAGAACCATATCTATTTTTGCAAATATGAATTACACGGGATGGATTTTTTCTCGCATTCCAAAATTTAAAAAAATTGAAATGATATAACACTAGTCATGTGTTACGAAAGAAAAAAATATTATTTTAATGACAAAATTTAAAAAGTACGAAAAAAAATTATTATTTGAATAGTAGTTTTTCTAACTGATTTTTTTTAATGTGCTATCTTAGCAATTAAAAAGAATGCTTAAATTTTAATCAATCATGATTTTTTTCAGGGAAAATATTCCCTAAAACTATCCAATTTAAAAAATGAGTAAATAATCTTCAAATTTAGTTTTTTCTTTTTTTTTCTTTTAAACAATTTTTAAATGATTTTAGCCTTAGTAAAATTTTATTTTAAAATTGGAAACAGAGATATATAGAATGTTTTCCTCGACTAAATTCTGAAAAATGAAATGAAGCTGAACATTTGTCGACAATTTTTGGATAGAATTTAAAAGATTTTTAAATTCATTAAAACTAAAAAGCTAAAAAAAAAGGAGGTTACTGAAATATTAAAACCAAAATTTTAAGAACAAAATTAATTTTTAACCAAACAGTAAATTTTTAAATTAAAAAATACGAGTTCTCAGAGAAAAATGCAAAAGTTGATATTAAAAAAAAACACGATTTTTTAACAAAATAGTTGAATCCTTAATTAAAGCAGATTAGTTTTCAAAAAATAGCCTGAATTTTCTTTCAAAAAAGACGATTTTTCAACAAAATAGTGAATATTTATCAAAGAAGTTAAACTTTTAACCAAGCATTAACTTAATTTGAACCAAAAAGACAAATTTTCCATTCCAAAATTAATTTTTTTATCCCAAAAGATTTAATTTTCAAGAAAAAAGAAATTTTTTAACTAAATAGATCAACTTTCTACAAATAAGATTAATTTTCTGACAAAAAAGACGAATTTGCAACAAAATAATAACATTTTTAACGAAGACGATGAATTTTAAACTAAAATGAGTCCTTAAACAACAACAAATGTAATTTTTAATGAAGGAGTTCAATTTTTAAACAAGTAGTTGAATTTTCAACCAAAAAAGATGAATTCGCAATGAAAAATGTAATATAATACAAAAATGTAATAGTTGAGATTTCAATAAAAAAAAATATTTTTATTCCAGTACATCAAGAACAGTTAATTCACCCAAAAAAATATAATTTTCAACTAGCTGGTTTAATTCTTAACCAAAACCGATTGATTGTTATCAAAATACATGAATTTTTAACAAACAATTTACATTTTGAACCAAAAAGTTGATTTTACCATAATAAATATTAAAATATTTATTAAATATATGATAATAATAAAATTAATTATAAAATAATGATTATATACTATTTATATTTTTTAGTAATATTTACTATAATATTGTACTACATCTAAAATGATGAATTTTTTCATTTTAATTTTTAATTAAAAACAGTTGAATTAAACATAACAATAATTTTAAACAAAAGTGTAAAATATAAAAACAAAGAAAGATTTTTAGCCAATAAAACAAAAAAATCCCATTAAAAAATCAGAATTTTCAAGCTAAAAACACGAATTTCCAACTTCAAAATATGAATTTTAAACTAAAAAATATTAATTTTTAAGCAAAAATAAAGATAAATTTTGAGAAGTTTTACAAAATTGCTATAGTTTAATTCTTGAATTCGAAAATATAAATTTTCAACATAAAAGTTATTTTCAAACTTTATTTTCAAAAAATAAAATCTACTAAAACAGATGCATTTTTATAAAAAAATACCAATTAAAAAAAATTGTTGAATTTGCAACTAAACAAGAAGAAGAATCCAAAAATATGAATTTTATTCAAAAAGTAAATTTCCTACAAAAGTATTTAACTTTGCAACAAAAGAAGACTAATTTTCAAAAAAAAGTTGTATTTTTAACCAAAAAGGACGCTATTTAATAAAGTTGTCGAACTTTCAAATAAATATTAAAATTTATCACTAAAATAAATTTAAAAATAATTTTCAGGAGGTAGCTACAGCAAAAAAAAATCGAAATGCAAGCCAAATCAATTACTAAAAACATTATATCAGGGTCAAAGCAAAACTTAATTTTAAAAATTCCCTAATTTTTCCCTGACCAATTTTTAAAAATTTGTTAACCTAGAATCTTTTATCAATAGAATAAAAAAATTTCAAATTAAAATTGCAAAATTTCATATTTATTGCTTTTGACACTTATTTAAACTTACAGAAGAAGTAGATTTTTAAACTAAAATAATGAATCTTGAACTGAAAAAGATGAATTGTTAACAAAAAATGTAATATATAATTGATATTTTAAATCATAAAAAGATTATAATTTTGAAAAAAAAGAACTGAACTTATCGAAAAAAAAAATTTTCAACTAAGTAATTGAATCCTCAATAAAAAAAGACTACACTTTTAACTATCTAGTTGTATTTTTAACAAATACAAAAATAATTTTTTACCCAAAAGAAATAAATTTTCAATCAAAAAGTTCATTTCGAACCAAATAGTTCATTTTTCATCCAAAGAGATACATTTTCCGAGGAGATTAATTTTCTATGAAAAAGAAAAATATTTGAAATAAAATTGATACATTTTCAAACAAAGAGAAAAATTGCCAACAAATATTATAAATCTTTAACGAAACAAAGACATAATTTAACAAATTATTTCAAATCTTAACCAATTAGTTGAATTAAAACAAAGTATTTAACGAAAAATAGTTGATATTTTAATAAAAAGTATTTTTTAATTCTAAATCAAAAACAGTTGAGAGCAATAAAGAAATACAAGTATTCAACTGAATAGATCAAATCTTAGCCAAACCAGATGAATTTTCAACAAAAAAACAGAATGTTTAACTAAAAAGTGGATTTTTAAACTAAAAATATGAATCTTCCAACCAAAAAAGAAATTAATCTTAATTTTGTTATACTCAAAAAAATCTTGTCTTAATTATTGATTGAAATTAATTAATTATTTTATATAAATGTTTTAAAATATTTAAAAAAAGGTTGAATTGTAATAAATTATAGCTCAGTTCTTTGAGATAAATAGCCCTTAAAGCTATCTAATTCCAAAAATTTGTAAATAATCTTCCAACGTATTTATTTAAAAAAATTTATTTAAAAAAATTTTGAAATGATTTTAGCAATGGTAAAATTTACTTTTAAAATTGGAAACAGAGTTACAGAGAATTTTTTCCTCAAAAATTGTCTAAAATATGAAATTAAGCAGACAATTTGTCCAAAATTGTTGGGCACAATTTCGAAGATTTTTAAATTATATTTAAAAATTTTACGTTCCAGACTTAAAATAATTCAAAGCTAAATTAAAATTTTAATTGATTAAAACTACAAAGCTAAAAAAAGTAGGTTACTGAAATATTAAAATCAAAATTTCAAGAACAAAATTAATTTTTAACAAAATTTTTTAATTTTTAACTAAAAAAGATGAGTTCTCAACGAAAAATTTAATGCAAAATTGAAATTTACGCTAAAAAGATTTTAATTTCTAATAAAAATTAGCTGAAAAAGAGTAATTCTCAACAATAATTATTTTATATAAATAAGTATTTTTAATTAATGATTATCTACTGCAGGATCATTCAAAAATAAACAAATTATATACTAATACTGAATAAAATGTTTTAATTGCTGAACATACTTGTTAACATAATTTAAAGGAGAATAAAAAATATATAAAGAAATATATGAAAAGTTGATAATAAAGAGGGGGCATGAAGAGGGTACCGAAAAAACGAAAAGCCTAGGGGAAGATATTTCCTTCAGCCGACCCTGAGTTTTAACAGAAACGTAGAAACCTGTAGAGGTCCTTTTAACCTCAAATCAATTGGTACACTTGCACTTTGGTGGAAATTTGGTATAGTTTGAGCAGAGATGATTCGAGTCGTTTGAAAACAGCGGACTGTCTCTTGCTTTTGTTGCTTGGCTTATTAGTCATCAGTCAGTCAGTGTCGCAGTCGGTCCTGCTTATTCTGTTCATAACAGCTCTCAATCAGTACTCTTAAATTCACCAGTAAAAGTTGTAAAAGTGAAATAACAAATTATCGGAGAAATTAAATCAAGGTAAGAGTTATTGCGTAATTTTATCAATTTTATTTATATTGATTTTTTTACCCTAACTAAAACTGTTCGCCCAGAATATTTGAATTTTGTTTTCACTTGTTTATAGTTTTATATCTATTCAACAATATTTATATTCTAGTACAATTTAAAACAACAAATGCCTTGTACTTTATTTCTATTCTAACTTTGAATTGAGTGTATTCTAAATCATGTTATTGCTTTTTTTAATTGAAATAAGTTTAAAATAGTTTTTAAAATATTTAAAACATAAGCATAACAATGGAATACCGCAACTTCTATATTAACATTTTAAATGTAAAATACAGGATAAAATTGAATTGATTTAATAATTCCGGGGAAGCGTTTAGTGGACGGAAATTTTCTTGGAAAAAGCCCTTAACTTGTAACTTTACATCTTCTTGTGAGGTATTTTCAATTACTACTCGTTAAAAAAAAATCGGTTTGTTTTCACTTCAGAAAGTGCCAAAACAACCACAATTTATTCATAATTTTCGTAATATTCAGAATAAACAGTATGTATCAAGCAGTCAATAATCTATTTGTATAGGATGCAAAAAAGTGACGTTAATTTAACCTAACCTAAAAAATTTTTCTTTAAAGATTCACGCGACCAAAATCTTAAATTAATGACACTTTTTCGTATTCTGAAAATTACGAAAAATGTTAATAAATAGTGTTTTTTGTTTAATTTGCTGAGGAAAACACAAACCGAAATTTTTTTAAACGTGTAGTATATGTATAAAAATGCCTAATATCTCTCTTTTACTGGCTCTCCGAAATTATCTGTTTATAGACAAATAAAACAAGATTCTGAAAACTTGTCGGTTTTCTGTATTCTAATTCGATCTTGGTGTTCAAAAAAAATAAATCTATCATTTGTGTTTAGAAACATTAAAATAATATTTATGATTTTTGTTAGAGAACGAATATTTTTAAATAATACTATTTTTCCTATCTAAAACGAGTTGTCACGCAATCATTGTTGTTTACAACCTGATTGGATTTCCAGTACTTGCAGTTGTTCTATAGTTAAAGCCAAAAGTTTTGAAAATAAATAAAAATTAAAACTTTCAAAGTATATAATAAATTGAAAATATTATACATGTTTTGTTTTAGTTATTTATATAATTTTAATATAAACGTTTACAATTTTATTAAAATAATTTGGATTATGTTTTCGTCTTTCGTCGGAAATCGGTATTTTTAATTTAAGAATATTGGAGTTCAAAGAAGATTCACAACATTCTAACAATTTTAGGTTATGTTGGGGTTACACCAGAAACCGGTATTTTTAGTAAAAAAATCATTAAATTTCAAACAAAAAAAATAAATTTTTTGTATAATTGTAGGCTAAGCCAGCATTTATTAAAAATAATAAAATTTACCAGTTTAACAGTTTAGGATTGTGTTAGTGTTTTTCGTTGAAGATTTAAAAAAAATGTAATTGTTGACCAATTTTAGGTTACGTTGGAGTTTTACATCGAAAATTGTTATTTTTAATTTACTTCAATTTTTAACAGTCTAAACTTTAACTTTTGAAAAATCATGTGTTAAAAATTAAAATTTTAAAAAATAAAGAAAATTAAAAATTCTATTTTAAACTGTAGAAAGTTTAAGATAAAAGACAATTTTCAATTAAAAATAAGTGTTACAAATTTTATACGAGTGGCCATTGATACATACTATTTTGAAAAATTAATAGTCTTGATCCAAATAATAAAAACAAATAAAACATTATTAATCAATAAATTAAAAGTTCTATTGTTAATAAAACAAATCATCGAAAATCGGGGTTTTTAAATTTAAACAAAAATCATTTGATTTCATAAATTAAACTTACAATTTTTAACAAATTTTCATCAATTATCAAAAATATTGTTCTTGCTTTTCTTTTCTATTATTTTAGATTAATAAATAGATTATAAAATAGAAATATTGTTTATTAATTTTATATTTAAATTTAAAAATTTCGTGAGGTAACAAAAAAGTAACCGCACCTAATTCTTTCGAACAGAAAGGAAAACGTCTTTCCTGATAACTGAGGTCAAATTTCATTTGATTGTGAACAGTGACTTACTGCAAGTGTAGACGAAATACGAGACTTTTTATGACTTTATGGTCCATCTGTTATGTGAGCAATTTACAAAGAAAGCCGTTTTTCTTCTAGAAACTAGAGTAATAAAAACAAAATTTACATTTTACATTTAAACTATCAAAATGAATATTTAAATCTCAAAAAAAAAAAATCCCAACTTACAAACGTTTCACTGGTCTATATTGTTTTCGATAAATTTTCAATAAATTTCAATAAATATTTGAAAAACCTCGAGAATGAAAGAAAATTAAATAAATGTTAGCATATTTTATTACAACTATTTAATAAACTTATGAATAAAAATTATTCGTGAATAAACTTTGCGCTTCGCAAATGATTGTCATTTTTTAAATGTTTAACACGAAGTGCAGTGCTGCCAACCGCCAATTTAAATTGCGTTTAAAAACCGCGAATTCGATACTTGCCGCGCTTGCTGCATTGCCGTTGCCGAACATTTAGGATAATATCTTTGATTGAGGTTCGTAAACATCGGCAAATTTTCTTATTTGTATTGTTTTATTATCAGAATTATCATTTCTGAGAATCAATATTTAAGAAGATCTTAAATAATTTTATCATCGATTAAGCCATTAATCGCATAAAGTTAATTTTTACTAACATAACCTCAAATCGCGAAAGATCTTTCTTTTTGTTGTGATCATTTTTTAAAAAAACATTTCATGTGTCAGTAGAGTGTAAAAAAATGAATGAAAATATATTTCGACAAGTGCAGGATTACATGAAATCAAAATTCTATTCGTTTAATGAATCTTGGTTAAAAGACTGTGTTCAATATTGTGCCGAGACTCATCCGAAGGTAAGTTAAAAATTTGTTTAAATTATTTAACTATTATTAAGCTATTTATATAAATTTAGTATAATGAAGGGCAATTGTTTATTTTCTCTACAATAGAATGTCTTTTAGACTCTTAAAGTGTAAAAAAGAAACAACAAAAAAATAAAATTCTCATTTTCTATTGTTTAGCCATCAAAATTAATATTGAGGAAACTGGGATAAATAATACATTTTTTTTATCTTGTTTTCGCTAGAAAGTATTTTCTTTTTTTAATTATTGACGGGTCCATCTAAAATAATTGGTAAAATTGATTAGAAATCGTTATATATAACCTTAAATTCAATAATAATTTTGTCTTAAGAAGATTTCATCAATTTTATTTTGTATAATTTGATCATTTTTCAAAACAAAAAGAAAAAACATTTGTAACCAGTGATGAATTTTCAAATAAAATTAATATTCAAATATTTCATATTTTTGTAAACGACAAACTATATTAAAAGATATTTTTTTTCTTTAGATTGTACCGAAAGTACATGAATTTGAATAATAATTTAAGCAAACTTTAATTTGATCTTATATTTAAAATTCCGTGTATATTTAGGTAAAATTAATGCGGGTACTTGATCAAATTCAATTTTAACCGCTTGGAATTCCCAACTTTTCAAGTAAAAATATTTAATTTTGAACCAAAAAGATAAATACTACAATAACTGTTTTTCGTAGAAAAATATTTTTGTAAATAACACAAAAATAATACGCATATTTTTAGTATGCTTTTTTTATTATTTTATTTTTAGTATTATTTTAAATGGCGACAACATTTTATGGACAAATCAAAATGTATCTTTTCCTGACTGTTTAAGTAAAAATATTGCATTTTCAAGAAGATAGGTGAATTTTTAATAAAAATACTGGAATTTTTAACCAACTAAAAACTAAAAAAAGATCAGTTTTCAACCAAAAATGGAATAGTTTAATTTACATATAAAAAATTAATTTTCCTTCTTAAAAAAAAAAACAATTTTAAATTAAATTTTAAATTTTAACCAAATTCTGGCAAAAAAGATTACTTTTTAACAAAATCAAAAAATGTTCTTTTAAATAGTTTAATTTTGAACTATAAAAGATCAGTTTTCATCTAAAAATGGAATAGTTAAAATAATTGATTGGAATAGTTAAAATGGAATATTTTAAGTTAAAAAAATTAATTTTAAACAAAAAAATAAGATTTTAAACTTGATTTTTCAGCTAAGAAATATTTTTCAGCCAAGAGAGAGACAAAAGTTTTAAACAAACTGTTGAATTTTCAAGCAAAAAGATGTATTTTCAATATAGAAGATTATTTTTCCGCCAAAAAGAAATATTTTTCTACAAAATACATGCATTTAAGCACATACTTGAACTTTCAACTAAAAACGATAAATTTTCAAACAAAAATAGAATTTTCAATTTTAATTTCCAGTTAAAATTAATTTCTAAAAAACAAACGAATTTTCAACAAAGTAGTTAAATATAGTAATATAAAGCTACTTTTACAAATGAAGAATAAGTGTTATTTATTTTAAAATGACATTTAAAAAAATAAGCATGCTCTCGAAACAATTTCTTGGAATAAAAATAAAAATTGACCTGAGAATTCCAAGTTTTCTAGGTCATCTCACAAATCAAAATTTTAAAAGATTTCAATGAATTTCTCAAATTTCTTCGAGATTTCAAGTGGTTTTAAAGGACTCTATAGGATTTCAAAGCTTTTAAACTATTTTTAATGATTCCACGGGATTTATGGGAATTAAAAATTTTTCAAATTATTTGAAGAAATGTTGTGGTATTATAAATTTTAAAGCATTTTATGGGAGTTTACAGAGAAGTTTGAAGTTTTTAAATTTCTTAATAATTTGACAGATTTTAGAGTATTTTACAAGATTCCAAGAAATGTCAATACTTAAAAAGGTATTGACGATTGCAATTTGGAATTTTTAAATGGGTTTAAAAATTTCTAAGAAGCTTCAAATGATTTCGTAAGATTTAAAAAGATTAAGCGATTTCATAAAATTTCAGAACTTCTAAAATATTTTCGAAGATTTTAAGTATTTTTTACGGCTTTTACAAAATTACAAGGGTTTTTTAAGGAACTTCTTGAGAAACTCATAGGATTAAAAAAGAAATTAAAAGATTCCATAAGTAAAGAATTTCTATAGATAACAAGTGGTACAAAAAATTGGAGAGTTTTCCAGAAATTTGAAAGGATCTCAACAGATTTCACGGTTCTTAAAGCATTTCAACGGATTTCCAAGTTATTATGGTATTTTAAAAAGTTCGATAGAATTTCACACGATTTTATAGGCGACTTATATTTTATTCCAAATATAAAAAATAACTGACCCCTCAATTTAATATTTAAAAAATTTCAGTAATTATTTTGCCACTATTTTTCCAAATTTACGTAACTACTAATACTGTATGAAATTTCTCAAGTGAGTCCGTGGCTTGGATATAACAAATGACCAAAAGTATAAATATTAAATGCATTTCTAAAAAACAAGTAACAATTATTTCAGTTATCAATTGAGGGAATTCAGTCTTTTGCTAAGGAACAATGGCTTTTGAGTAATTTGCGTGAAATCAACAACGAAAACGGAACACTACCTAAGAATCTTGCTCAGCAAAAATGTACAACACTTCCCGGTAGATACATCCTTCAGGTAATAATATAAACCCAAAAATTGATGCAACTAGTGCAGAAATTTCTAAAAAAAAAACACTAATTATATATAAATTTCTAACAGATTGAAAAGATGTATGACATTTCGACTTCCAAGTACAAGCAATTGGAAAAAATTAGAAACATTAACGTTGTAAACTTAAAAGCCACGAAAGATAAAGAATCCGAACCTTGGGAACCAAAGGGAAAAAGAATGTATCAATTATTTCTCACAGATGGTGTACAAGAAATCCAAGCCATGGAATACAAGCCTATCCGGTTTTTTAATGTTAGACTTTTCAAATTTAAAATAAATTAATTTCGTTTCCTAGTTTCAACCAAACTACATTTCACAGAATAAGAAAAAAAACAGATTAATGAAAATTTGTCCCCCTAGGAAACGTTATTGCCAGGCTACAAATTGATGATTATAGGACCTGTTACATGTAGACGTGGGATAATAATGCTAGAAGAAAAACACATTTCTGGTCTTGGTGGTGAAATAGAGGATTTATTAATTTCAAATTCTCTAGAAAATATTTTAGCTAGATATTTGTGAGCAACTCAGCAGACTTATTTTAATTCTCAATTTTTAATTAAATCAATTGTTAAGTTATTATGCTTTAATATAATCGCTTCAGTCTCTTAAATTCGTTTACAGAAATTTGAAAGAAAATCCGGATCCTTACAATGACACTAAACGAAAAGAAGGTAGCGAAATGTCTGATTTCAAAGAAGAATTCCAAGAGTATTTAAACGACCTCCAGGAACTCGTTGGCAATCGCGAAACAAACGAAGACGTGAAACAAGATTCATATCTAAATTCTTCAGTCTTGACTCTTCAATCGAATTCTAACATTATTCTTGAAAAGACGTCAACAGAACACAATACTGACGAACTGCTCACTGAAGATGAATTAGAAGAATTAATGCTTAACGATCCCGACATCGTAGATGAATTTCCTCCAATAGAATATGTTCCAAATCGAGTAAATCTTAAAAAATTAGGGCAGAAAACTTCTTTCAAAGTTCCTAGTGAGCCTTCTGTAAAAGTGACCGAGAAAAGAAAACTCAGCACGGACAATTCAAATATTTCTGGATCGTTTAAAAATGCAAAATTTCAAGATGATAGTTTCTTTTTCGACGATAAAAGGGGAGAATTGAGTAGATCGTGGGACAATCATAAAGAAATAAATTCAGATTATTATAAAACGAGTGAGAAAATAGAAAAACATACCAAGGTTCAACAACAGACAGAAGCTCCGTCAATTTCAGAATTCCAGGATGATGATTTAATTTTGGATGACGAGGATTTAATACTTTTTGATTTATGGGACAATCCTAAAGGAAATAATTCGAATTTTTATGAACCTGTTGAAAAATCGAGTGCTGTTCAGCTTTCAAAATTGTCCAATAATAATTTAGGAATTGAGAAGTCTTCCAACGGAAAAAGTTCTGAGCCCAAAAAACCTTCAGGACCTTGTCAGAATGTGAAATCACTTTTTGAAAAGTCAAGTACTGACGCGGGTTTGGAAATTAAAAAGATGGAAAATAATTCCATGGGTTGGAAAATAATTTCTAATGAAGTGTTTCTGAAAGGTATGGAAAAGCCAAAATTGATTGATGCTGATGCGGATTTGGAAACCAAGAAATTTGGCAATAACAACATTTTAGAAAAGAGAAATAGTTTTGGAACACCTAAACCTTTTAAACCACTTTTTCCAAAAATGCGTTGTCGAAACACGGAAAAATCGTCGAATGCCAACGAGAATATGGAAACGAAAAAAACAGAAACTGAACCTAACAAAGGTTTGCGGTTATTTTCCCCAACAGCATCAAATATTTTTCGGACGGATTTAAAATTAGAAATATCTGAAAACGAATCCAATACAAGTTTCGAAGATTTGAACGCTAATCTCGATTCGCGAATGAAAAAATTGTTGAACGAGCCGTCACAAAATTTGCGAGAAAGTTTTAAAAGTCCAGCAAAATCGACATCTAAAATTGAAAATAATCCTTGGAGATCTGAATCTCAAAATACTGAAAATGTATACGAAGAATTCACAATAGGAAGCAAAAGACTCGCGGTAAAGAATTGGACAATAAAATCATTTTTTCTCAGATTCTAAAAAAAGAGCCCTCAATTATTAATTTTCAGGAACCAATTCTTACTTTTTCGACTCCACCTAAAATTCCCTGTCGACTGGATTACGAAAAGGAGCAAATCAAATCCCGTACTAAAGAAATACCGCTGAAAATTTGTGACTTCATATGTGACGTGATTAAAGAGCCACAGATTCATGAAGTAATTTATAAAACGGTGAAAGCCAAAATAAAGGAAAAGGGAAAATTATCGCATAAATGTGGTCGTTGGAATTTGGATGGCCTCATATCGGATGGTACTGCAGATTTAAATGTAAAATTTTCCCCCGAGGTTTGTCATAATTTATTTTTTATTTTAATGTTAAATACAGGGCTCGGATCGACAAGAAGGGTTAAATAGTCGCATTAGTCGCATAAAATTTGAAAGAAAGTCACATGGAATTTAAAAAAAAAAAATGCAAAAATTCGCTAGAAATTTTTAAAAATAATGAATAAAACAATAACATTATTTGTTTATAGAAATATAGAGTGTATATCTCTCACTGGTTTTTAAATTTTCTTTGCAATCTGTAACATTAATCTTGAATGTTCTAAGCTTTAAGTTTCTTAACAATAAAGGCGTTAAATTTTAGACTGTACGAAAATATTCATTTTTTATTCATTTTTTATTAGTTCAGACCTAACAGCCCAAAATGCACTCGAATGAGGGAAAATAGAGCGTTTTTTACGAAAATAAGGAAATAAATTATTTTAAATAAAATGTATATAGATATGATTGAATTTGATGTGAAACGCTTTAAATTTCGAAGATTTCAAATGGAAATGTATAACATTTTGACCGAAGTTGTTGAATTTTCAACCAGAGAGGCGAATTTTTAACAAATGATTTGTGTTTTCAAGTTTAAAAAATCAAATATTGACGAAAACAGTTGAATTTTAAACTAGAAAATATATTTCTTTAGCCAAATAGTTGAATATTTAACCAAACACTTAAACTTTTTAAGTAAAAGAGACGAATTTTCAAGAAAATAGTTAAATTTGGTCCAAACAATTGAATTTCAACAAAAAAGACTAAACTTCAACCAAAAAACCGTTACATTTTTAACCCAATACTTCAATTTTTAATCAAATAGCATAATTTTCAATAAAAAAGAAATAATTTTGTTCCAAAAAAATAATCGAAATAGTTGAATTTTCAACAAAATAATTAAAGTTTCAACCAAATAGTTGTATTTCAAGCCAAATAGTTAACTTTTTGTTTATGTAAAAAGTAATATTTTAAACCTAAAAAGATAATTTTTAAACAAAAGTCAATTTTTTAACGGAGAAAGATATTTCTTTAAACAGATAGTTGAATTTTTAACCAAACACTTAAACTTTCAAGCACGAGGGACGAATTTGCAAGAAAATAGTTCAATTTCGTCCAAACAATTGAATTTTAACAAAAAAGACTAACCTTCAAATAAAAAAAGTTGCCTTTTCAACCAAATATTTAAATTTTTAACCAATTTGTATAATTTCCAATCCGAAAGAAATAATTTTCTTCCAAAAAATAATCGAAATAGTTGAATTTTCATCAAAATAGTTAACTTTTTTATGTAAAAAATTATATTTTCAACCTAAAACGATAAACTTTCAACAAAAAAGTTAATTTTTTAACGGAGAAAGACTTTAATCAAATAGTTGCATTTTTTATCAAATACTTAAACTTTTAAGTAAAAGAAACCAATTATCAAGAAAACGGTTTAATTTTATTCTAAAAGTTTAATTTTATTCTAAAAGTTTAATTTTCAACCAATAAAGTTTCAACTTCAACCAAAAACAGTCGTATTTTTAAACAAATACTTGAATTTTTAATCAAATGGTCAAATTTTCAAATAAAAAAAACTTCAACCAAGAACAGTTGAATTTGTAACGGAATCGTATAATTTTCAATTCAAAAGGAATGATTTTCTTCCCAATAAATCGAAATAGTATAAGTTTCTACAAAATAATTAAATTTTCACCAAAATAGTTGTACTTTAAACCAAATAGTTAAATTCTTGATGTAAAAAGTTATATTTTCAACCTAAAAAGATAAAGTTCAACCAAACAGTTCAATTCTCAAGACATAAAAATGAAGTTTTCAGCCAATAAAAATTAATTTTAAATCAAATAGTTGAATTAAGAAAAATATTACCCAAATAGTTGTCGTTGCAACTGTCGAATTTCATGTTGCATAGATGAATTTTTTTAGAAAAACAGTTAAATTTTCAACAAAAAATTTAATTTTTCAAGCAAAAAAGACTTTTCTACCTAAAAAAAGGAATTTTCAATCCAAACTGCTGAATTTTCGACCAAAAAATGATCAGTTTTTAACAAAATAGTTCAATTTTTAACAATAAGTTGAATTTCGAACTAAAAAATATAATTTTTCACGAAATAGTTTAATTTTCATCTAAAAATATAAAATGTCAACAAAATAATCGATTTTTCAAACAAAAAATATTAAAATTTAATTAAGAACACTCGCAGTTTTTAACAAATACTTAAGTGTTTAAGCCAACAAGACTAATTTTGTAGAAGACAATTGAATTTCCCACACAAAAAATGAATTTATAACAAAAAAGTTAATTTTGGATCAAGAAAGATGAATTAAAAAAAAAACTTTTCCATCTCAGAAGATAAAATTTCAATCCATAAGAAAGGATTTCTATCCACAAAGATGATTGGTCAACAAAACAGTTTTTTTACAATAAAAATTATGACTTTTGAACAAACTAATCGAATTTTCAAATAAGAAAGATTTAACTTAACCAAAAACAGTTGCATTTCTAATTAAATAGTTCTAATCTTATAAAATAAAAATATATATTAATAAAATAAAATTATGTAATAAAATAAAAATAATAAATTTAAAAAAAAAGAAGACTTTCTACCATAAAAGAGGAATTTTCTATCTAAAAGGATGAATTTTCTATTCGAAAGCTAATTCAGATTTCTAAACGAAAGCAGGAGGCACAATAGGAATTCCTTAAAAAGGGGGAATAGATTTTAAACCCTTTCGACTTAAAAAAGTCCAACTGTCAAGGTTTGCGATTTGAAAAATTAAATCTGAATACGAATTTACGAAATTATAAATTCTTCAATTTTAAATGCTACGCTCAATTTCTAACGTTTTCAATTAAAATTTTACAATTTTTCTGGTTTTGAATTTCAGTTTTTAAACTTTCACTGTGAATTATATTAAACCTAAATATAACGAACTTTTGAGAGAAACGAAAGTAAGTCGGATTTTTCTTTAAAAAATTGACATTTAAAAAAAAAAAAGTCAAAAAATGCCGAGCCCCGCATACATTTTAATATTTTCTTAATGTCTCTCGTTATGAATAATTTTGTTTATCAGTTTATGGATAGCGTTATCGGATACAATGCTATGGATTTTTCGTTGGCCAAGAAACAAGCAAAAAAGGATCCAAAATTAGGAGAGCAAATAAGAACGGTATATAAAAAATTCCAATATTTAGAAAATTTGGTATTTAGACAAATTGTAATATGTAAATGAATGAAGACATTTTGTTGTTGTTATAATTCTTCTTTTCTTTTTTATTATTTTCAGAACATGAGGAATGCTCAAAATAAATTGGAAAAATCTGATTGGCTAGTAAAACTTGAACTGGCTCAAAACAAAACTCCAATTGTTGTCAGTGGTGCTGAATTAACTGAGGAACAACAAACGCTTTTCGAAAAGAGGCTCAAGATCCTTAAACCGCAATATATTTACAATAATTTTTAAAAAGGTTATCCATAATTTTGTTTGAAAGATTTTGTATAATTGTTAAAAAGAAATAAATTATTTATTTTTTTCCGGAACTATTGTCTAATTACGAGTAAAAAAATTCTGCTTCCTGACATACATTCCCCAACTTTTCACCCTTTAAATAGAAAAGACAGTGATAATTTATCAAACTTAATTAGATCAGGGTTGCTTCATAATTCCAACTTCGAAATTCCCTGAATTTTTCATTTTCTCTGACTTCTAAAATTTTCTTTTAGGTATAAAAACAACTTTACATCTAGGAAATCAATAATGTTATTGAAAAAAAGGAGACTAAATTTTCAGTTAAAAAAATTAATTTTCAACCAAGGAAAAAGGAATTTTTAACAGAATAGTTAAAATTTCAATAAAAGTAATGACAAAAAATCAATTCTCAACAAAAAGTATAATATTTGATATTTTCACCAAGAAATATGTTAGATTTTAAATAAGAAAGAGTTCAATTAATATAAAAAATACAAATTTTCAACAAGTGAGTTGAGTCTTCAACCAAAACAGAATAATTCTCAAAGCAAAAAACGATACATTTTTAAGCAAAAATGGAATATTTAAATTTTCAGTGAAAAAATTAAATTTCAACCAAATAAATTAAGTTTTCTCAACCAAAGAAACAAATTTTCAACCAACTAGATCAAATTCCTATCAAAAAGCTACATTTTCGACCAAAGAGGAAATATTTAAATTTTCAGTTAAAGAAATGAGATTTTAACCAAAAAGGTAAGTTTCAACTAATGCGTTTACTTTTAAAATTAATAAAATTTTCAAATTAATTGTTAAATTCTCAACTAAACGGACGAGTTTTCAATAAAGAAGATTAAATTTCTATATACAAAAATACATTTTCGACCATCAATAACAGTCAAATTTCCAGTTAAAAAAATTAATTTGCAATAAAAATAATTCAACCAGGGAAATTGATTTTTAATCATATAGATTAAATATTTACAAAAAAAACTAAGTTTCCATAAAAAAGGGAATACCTAAATTTTCAATAGAAGAAAATAAATGAGATATTTTTTTTTTGTTCTACTGGTCGTTCTATATATTTGTTAAAAGTGAAGAAAATAAATTTTTAACAACAATGATAAAACTTCAACAAAAAACAAAAACATTTTTCAATAAAATACATGGATTTACAACGCATAAAAAAAATTCAACCAGAGATAGAATACTTAAATTTTCAAAAATTAAATTTTAATAAAATAGTTAAATTTTTAACCAAAAAGATGATATTCTAAATAGAACCAATTTTTAACTTAATCGTTGAATTCTCAACCAAACAGATGAATTTTCAATCAAGAAGATTAAATTTCTATCAAAAAAATAAGTTGTTGACAACAATAGAAGTTAAATTTTCAGTTAAAAACATTAATTTTCAACCAGTAGAGAGGATTTTTAACCAAAAACATAAAATTTTAACCAAACCGACGAACTTTTAACAAAGTAGAATAAATTTCTTGCAAAAAAGCAAAATTTTCCATGAAAAAAAGGAATACTTCAATTTTCAGTTAAAGAAAGAAATTTTTAACTAAAATCATCAATCTCCAACCCAAAATATTATTTTGTAATAAAAATGACAAGTTTTTAACAAAAAAGGAAGCAATTTTCAACCAAAAAGACGATAGTTAAATTTCTTTTCAGAAAAATAAATTTTCAACGAAAAGAAAACAATATTTTTACTGAATAGTCGAATTTTCAACCAAAGAAAATAATTTTTAACCAAAAAGATGATGTTTTAACTAATTAGATTTTCAATCAAGAAGATTAAGTTTCTACGAAAAAAATCAATTTTAATCCAAGAAGCTTAATTTTCTTCCAAGAAAAGATTGATTTTGAAACAAATACATGAATTTTTAAAGCAATTTTCAACCAAAGAAATGAATTTTCAACTCAGAAATAGGAATTAGTAACGAACAAGATTAATATCATTCATGAACTTTCAACCAAACAGCTGATTTTTTGGTTTAAATCATTCATTTTCAACCAGATGAAAGAATTTTTAACCAAAAAGATAAATTTTCAACCAAATGGACGAATTTTTAACCAAGTAGATTAAATTTCTACCAAAAAATCAAAATTCCACACAAAAAATGTTAACTAAAATGATGAATCGTCAACCCAAAAAAGTAATTTTGTAATCAAAATGACTATTTTTCAATAAAAAAAAGGATCAATTTATCAACCAAAAATACTGTTTTTAACTAATGAGATTTTCAATCATGAAGATTAATTTTCTTCCAAAAAAGATTGTTTTTTTTTGACAAAATACATAAATTTTAAAACCAATTATTTGAATTTTTAAACAAATTTTTGACAAAAGAAATTAATTTACAACTTAAAAATAGAAATCTACCACAAAATACAGAAAAGTTCAACCAAAAAGCTGAATTTTGGGTTTAAAAAATTTATTTTCAATCCTCAAAAAATAATTTTCATGAAAATATTTAATTTTTAAACAAAAATTAGGTTTGTAAATGAAAAAAAAGTAATATAATTAATATTCCAATCAAACAAGAGCAAAGAAGCCAACAGTTGTCTTTTCAGTGAAAAAAGATGCAATTTCTACCAAAACAGATAAATTTTTAACCCAAAACGACGAATTTATTCCGCAAAATAATCAAATTAACTTTCAACCTCAGTTTACCAAAAATTCCCCGACCTTCCCTGATCAGTTTCTAAATACCCTGCCTTACTTTGACTTGCTGAAATCCTCTGACCAGTAGGAACCCCGTAGATTCTAAAAAAATGTAACTTTATCAGCAAAGAGTTTTAATATTAAAATACAATTTTCTCAATAGAAAAAAATGGTGGGAAAACGGCAGAGGAAGAGTCGACGCCGGAAATTGCTGGAGAAGGATTCGGAGGAGAAATTGATGGAGAGGAGGGCTGCCCTTCAGAAGATGCTGATGGAAGTGGAGAGCGAGGAAAGATATAATTTTACCGATACTTCGAATGGGGAAAACAGCGAATCCGAAATCAATGAAAGAACGAGACTGGGCTCTCCATTTCCAAATGCTCGTTCTTTATCACCAGACAGCGAAAGTTGCGACGAAGTTAATAAATCTCGCCATCACGGCAATTGGAGGAAGCAGTCCGGTCATCGCGACAATTGGGGAAATAAACCCTTTTATTGTTTACCAGTTAACAAAATACATCCATCGACATCCAGTGGATACTCGAAAGGTTTCGATTCCACCTGTTGCAGACGAAGAGAAACGAGAGAAGATGCCGATGATCTTTTCAAAGATCTTCGAAGATCAAAAGAAAAAAGTCTTTCAGCGAAACCCCCGGAAGAGGATGTTTGGATACCACTAACGTTCTTAGATCCATTTCAAAAATATGTCCCAAGTGATCCTGTCGATCCGAGATCTGCCTCGAGACCTAAAAATCCAGATCTGCGACGTCGGCTAACAGAAGTCGAAAATGTGTCAGAAGAAGTGTTTGATTTCGAAGATTTTCAGGCGAAAGACCAGCATAAAGAAGTAAAGATTGAGAATAAAAGTAGAAAAAGGAGGGATGCAAAGACCGAGCCTTCCAGAAAATTAGGAAAACCCTCGGGAATTTCAGAATCATTTTCGAAAACGCTGAAACAAGAAGTGAAGTTGGAAAAAATGGAGAAAAATGGCGCCGATTCTTGTAGAAGATATCCCGTCGAATCAAATTCTCGTTCGCGTTCGGAAATTTTGGAACCACCAAGAAAAGCAAGAAAGATCGAAAATCCAGAGGAAATATTTACGAAAGGAAGCACCGACCTTGGCAAAAGGTCTTCTTTAGAAATTTTGGAAACGCCCCGAGAAGACATGAAGATTGAAAATCCTTTGGAAAACACTAGAGAAGAGGCCAACTCATCTAGAAAATTGGGAACATCTGCAGAATTGAATCTCGATTCGCGATATAGAATTCTGGAACCAGAAGTACTGAAACGGGTGAAACAAGAAGTAAAAGTCGAAAATCCATCAGAAGAAGTTCAGGCATCAAGTACTGAGGATTTTAACCCCCTGGGACTAATTCCGACGGATTTATTATTTAGTGCGTGTGTGTCAATTGCAGCGGAAATCCCGGAAGAAGCGTTGAGATCACTGAAAAATCTGCAAATTCCTAAATTGGAAATAAAGGCCGAAGAGCCGGACGCGATAGCACTAGAGGATGAGAATTTCGAAAATTCAGGACAAACTTCCAGAGAACGAGAAATTGAAAATGTCCAAGAGAGCAGTATTGATGATTCAGAATCCGTTGCGAGTCATGACAAAATTTTCGAGGCAGTCGTTAAATCTCTGATTGAAGAAAAACTTCAGGAACCTGTGGAGACAAATTCAAGAGAAAATTCAAGAGCGTCTTCCGAGGACAAGGATGAAAATAATGAAAGGAAGAAAATCGATTTCGGTGAAGAAATCGAGAAATTTACGATAAAACTGAGAATAATTAAAAGTGTCGAAGAAAGAATGAAAGAGTATTAAGTTTTACGTTAAGATTTTATTTTACGAAAATGTTCAGTATGTGAAACTCTTTTTTATGAAGAGTGCAAGAAATGAAAAGACTGTTTAAGAGTTCAACTAGTTTTCAAAGTTTACTTAATTACCTGAGATGTAAGTTTACGAAAAGTGGTGTAAGCTGTGAAATAATAATTTGGTTAAGTAATTATCTGTAAATATTTGTAGTTGAACTACTTCCAAAGACTAATTTTTCTATCGATTTTGCAATAATATAATACCTAATATAATGTATAAAAAATGACATAAAAACAGTATTAATGTTACATGAATGCCTACTGCGTAACCCCATTATGCTTTTAAAATTTAAGCAGATAATTTTTAATTATGTGATTTAAATAATAAGGATTATAAAATTATTACATTCTAAGTTCCTTTAAATACAGAACGATCGTAAAATATTATTTTCAAACTGTATAATATCATAAAGTCTTTATTGTCGAATTATAAATATTAAAAATTACACTTATTGTTTATTTTCAACCTTCTCGATATTACGTTGCTTTTATAATTTATCACTTTTGCGATAGAAAAATATTCGTTTTAACCACCAGCGTTCTATTGTTTATTTCTAGAACTGGAATTTTTATTTTGATATATTTATTGAAAAATAGAAACAGTGTGACTTGTTATGAAAATAGAGAAATAATAATAAAATAAATACATTTTTTTCAACGCGAATTGATGATTTTTCAACAAAAAAGTTAATTTTTAAACAAGACAGATGTTTTTCTACCCAATAGTTTAACTTTCAAGTAAAAGAGCCAATTTTCAACAAAATCGTTAAACATTTATTCAAACAGTTGAATATTAGGCTACAAGTCCTACAATGATAAAATTTCAAACAAAAAAGCTAAACTTACAACTAAAAACAGTTGCTTTTTTAATAAAAAAAGTTGAATATTCCAGTAAAAGAAAATCAACAAGACAGTTGAATTTTCAATCAACAAAGCAGAAATAAAAAAAACGGTTGAAAATTAAACCTTAACCAAAAACATTTTGAATAATATGGAATAATGTTTGAGCCAAAAAGAAGGAGTTTTTAGAAGACAGTTGAATTTTCAATTCAAAGGGATGAAATTTTTTCAAAAAAAGATCAAATATTTAAATTTTCAACAAAATAGTTAAACTTTTCGATCAAGTAGTTGATTTTTCAGCTGAAAAATAAAACTTTCCAACAAAATAGTTGAATTAAAAGAAAAGATAAACTGGTATTTAAAAATTGAATAGACTTTCAGTAAAAAAAAAAAATATTATAAAAATATACATATTTTCAACAAAACAGTTTATTTTACAAACAAACAAGAGAATTTTTAACTAAAATAATTGTTATTAAAAAAATAAACTTTTAAGAAAGGAGCTCATTATTCCAACAAGTATTTCAGTTTTCAATTAAATGAATTCTCAAAGAAAATAGTTGATATTTCAACTAAAACTGAAATACATGAATTTTTAACTAAAGATATAATATATTTGATATTGCAATCAAGAGAGATTTTAATTTTGAATCAAAGCAGTTGAATTACAGCAAAAATACGATTTTTTAGCAAAATAATTAAATAGTCAAACAAAAAAGATTGGTTTCTAACCAAATAGTTGCACTTGTAACAAAAAATTAAATTTCTACAAAAGGAGATAAATTTTCAAACCAAAAATACAAGTAATAAAATTCATTTTTAACGAAACTTTTGAGTTTTTAGGCCAAAAACAAATGTTTCAATAAAAAAGTTTATTAAAAAAAAACTAAACTTGAACTAAAAACAGTTGCTTTCATAACCAAATAGTTAAATCTTCCAGTTAAAAAAAAAACGACAACAAAGTATTTTAATTTTCAACCTAAAAAGCTGAAATTTTAACAAAACGGTCGAATTTTCAAAGAAAAAAATTAAACCTTAACCAAAAACAGTTAATTTTTAATAATACGGTATATATTTTTCAAGGTAAAAAGAAAATTCTTTTCAGAAGAGAGTTAAATTTTCAATCCAAAAGGATGAATTTTCTTCAAAAAAATATAAAATATTTAAATTTTGAACAAAATAGTTGAATTTTTCGACCAAGTAGTAGAATAATTTTCAACTTCATTTTTTACTTAAAAGAAAAGGTAAATTTTAAAACAAAAATGGAATAGATAAACTTTTTGTAGCAAAAAATAGTATAAAAAAATACATATTTTCAATAACACAGTTAAAATTAATTTTTAACTAAAAGGGTGAATATTTAAAAAATGAATTCTTAACAAAGAAGCTCATTTTTTAACCAAGCAGTTGAATTTTCAATAAAAAAATATGAATTTTCAACGAAAAAAGTAATAGTTGATATTTCAACCAAAACAGATTTTAATTTCTGACCAAAAACCGTTGAATTTAACTAAAAAATATCAATTTTCAACTAAGGATATAATATGTTTCATATTGCAACCAAGAAAGATTTTAATTTTGAATAAAAGCAGTTGAATTAAAGCAAAAAATACGAATTTTTAGCAAAATAATGAAAACATCTACCAAAAAAAATTGTTTATTTTAACCAAACAGTTGCATTTGCAAAACCAAAAAAATATGCAATTTTTACAAAAGGAGGTGATTTTGCAAAAAGGAGCCGAATTTTCATCCAAGAAAGATTTTTAAGTCAAAAGAGAAAAAATTTGAATCAAATTGTTGAATTTTCAACCCAAAAAATTTTCCTCTATAAAAAAATTGAATTTTTAACCAAAGTTAATGAAAACTACCAATTTTCAAATAATAATTAAACAGTTAAATTTTCAATTAACAAAATTAATTTTCAACCAACAAATTTTAAATAAAAGATTTAAATTATCAACCAATAAAATTAATTTTTAACAAAACTGCTGAATTTTGAAGCCAAAAAACAAATGTTTTAGAAAACAGTAGACTTTTACCCCCGAAAAGATGAAGTTAATTTTCAACCAAGAAATAAGTTGTTTTTTTGAACCAAGTAGCTGAGTTTACAAAAAAAAAAAATAGAATTTCTAGTCAAACAAAAAAGACTAAACTTTAACCAAAAACAATTACATGTTTATCCAGACAGTTCAATCTTAAAAGTCAAAATGACTATAAAATAGTTAAATTTTTAACCAAATAGTTGAATTTTTAACCAAATAGTTTAATTTTTAACCAAGTGGTCGAATTTGACAAGCAAAAAAATTTCAAGCAAAAGCTGTTATATTTTCAACCAAATAGTCTAATTTTCAATCTGGAAGAAAGAATTCTCTTCCCAAAAAGACGAAATAGTTGAATTTTTAACACAATAATTAAATTTTCAACCAAAAAGTTATACCTTGAATCAAACATTGAATTGTTAACCTACAAAGATCTATTTTTTTATTAAATAATTGAATTTTCAGCTGAAAAAGATAAATTTCCAACCAAATAGTTGAATTAAAGAAAAAGGTCAACTTTCGATCAAAAATGGAATAGTTAAAGTGTAATTAAAAAACTAAAAATAAAAAAATATACATTTTTAACAAAATAGTTAAATTTTCTACCAAACAATTTTTAATGAAAAGCTCTTTTTTCAACCAAACACTTTAATTTTCAATAAAAAAAGATTATTTTTCAACGAAAAATGTAAAAGTTGATATTTCAACCCAAAAATATTATAGTTTTAGATTCAAAGCAGTTGCATTATGATAATAATGATGATTTAAAAAATTATTTTTTAGCCAAATTAAACGAATCTCAATAAAATAGTTACATTTTTAACCAAAAAGTAGAAATTTGAACAAAATAAAATTTTCACGTGAGAAAAGCAATTTAAGACAAAAAATAACTTCCAATTTTCAAGAAAATTGTTAAGTCTCAAACAAATAAAATTAATTCTTAACAAAGTAGTTCAACTTTCAACAAAGTTGTTGCATTTTCGACAAAAGAAATTACTTTTTAACAAAATAGTTGAACATTTAAAAAAATGAATTTTCAACATAGGGACTCATTTTTCAATCAAATAATTACATTTTCAAGGAAAAAATACGGAGTTCTCAACGAAAAATGTACGAGTTGATAATTCAACAGACGAAAATTTTAATTTTAAATTAAAAACAGTTGAATTATCAAAAAAAAGGTGAATTTTCAATGGAAAATATGATCAAAACGTATTTTTTTATTATATAAATTGATATGTGTATCTCTGA
>JAAAKG020180427.1:0-52243 GCA_010014905.2 Druon quercuslanigerum
TCGACCGCTCGCTCGATATATGTTAAGAAACTAGATAGATATAAGACATTATGTAAATAGTTGTAAATATTTGTAAACATTAAGGTAGCAATTTTCTTGCTGTTTATTATGTAAGTGGTATGAAATGGAAGTCATGTAAACCCTTAGGGGACACATTATGAATAAAGAAGAAATAAATTAAAGCTTTCAAAAATTAAAAGTGAGTTTTTGAATTAGACAATCTCTAAATTAAATTATTTCAGATTTAAATTTTGAAAACAGAAAAATTTTAAAACTTTAAAAGTTGAAATGTTTGTAGAATAGAATTTTGAACAAGAGATCAATAAAAATTCAAAGCTGATCGATTGAAGTGTTGGAGGCGAGGGATATTTCCGCAGAGTCGGTTCTGTTTCCAGACATAGGAGGAGGTGTAGGACTAGGAGAGGAAAAAGAAAGTCGGGAAAAAGTAGTGAGGGTTGTTAGCGGAGCCACGAGAAGGCAGACTGACCTCAGAAGAATAGATGGAGAAGGGTTTACGGAGGTACAAGAAGAGCGGACGACCCTTTCAAGGAAGAAAGAGCAAGGTTTGCGAAGCCACGAAAAGCGCAGACCGACCTTGTGAAAACGGGAAAGTAGGGAGGTTCCCGGATCCGCCAACAGTCGACTCGCGCACGTGACCCCAGTAGAAAGAGAAAGAAGTACTCAGTAGAAAGCGAAAGAAGTACTCACTAAAATCGTTTTCTCTCTCCCTTTTGACTGGCGGTCTATACTTTATACGTCTATGGGATCCACGAAAAGGCGGACCGGCTTCAGAAGAAGTGAGACAGAGAGAAAGAGATAGTTGCGAGACTTGCGGAGCTATTTACAGCGGACCGGCCTCTTGGAAATGAAGTACAGATTTCAAGGTTTGCGGTGAGCAAACTGACCACTGAAGAGAGAGAGAGAGAGAAATGGTATAAGGACTGAACACTCCAACGTGAGGAGGGTGAGTACTGCTCGGAGGTCGGAGCAAAAGTGCACTGTTTCAATTGCGTGCACTGCCTTTTATGCTCGCTCGGCGCGAGACTGTCGGCAAACGATTGGCGTGAAGTTCACGAGCAAGGTGGAGGGGCGTTCCGTCCGCCTCGGTGTCCCCTTTTCTCGTTTGGATTTTTGGTGGGCTACTTCAATTTTAAACGCGCTGTAGCGTTGAGTGAACGTAAGTTACGGTAAATTCGTCAAGACAATTTGAGAGTATACATATTACAGATAATCGTACTTTTTTGAGAAAAACTGGCTAAGTAAAATAAAGCAGAATAGAAATAAGGTATATATAAAAAGGCAAGATAAGAGTAGAATCGATAGGTTAAAGCTAAAACATACAAGTTAAAATGGAGGTTAAAGCATAATTGAAAGAGGAAAAAATATTGGAATTTAAAACGCTGAAAATATAATAAAGAAAAACGTAACGTAACATGGAACATGTAATGGGAAGTTTTCTGAATATTTTTATTTGTGGAAAAATTTCAAACTGATTGAGTTACTCCAATTCACAAAACTCTTCGGACTTGGATAATTATCACTGTAATTTTAAATTTAAAATAAATAAAATAAGATTGAATAAGCTTTGGAATTTCTAAAAATTATCAGCTTGTAAATTAGGATAAAAATTTTACGTCGCTTTACTTGGAACATTTTGTTCCAACTTTTGCTTAAAAACAATAGTATATTAAATGATTGCATTTTCTGTTATAAATTAAATTAATGATCTGGAGGAACGTTTCTCACATTGACTCTTCTAAAAATATTTGATAATAGATGACGGTTGCCCAAGGGAGCTTCCCCAATTTCTTCTGGGGTCATATTTTCAACCGCACCGCTGTTCATATTTATTTTCACCCGTTTCTCCTGTAAACTTGTTGTTGTATATATTCCACGAAGAAATCTATTACCCTCTAATATTGCAAAGACGTCGCCAGTGGATGTTGTTAAAACATTTTTTTCTTTGGGTGGCATGGGCTTAAATGTATTTTTTGCTCTTCCGCGCAATTGAATCTCTTTATCGACAGGAAAAGTGTATTTCCGAATTTCAAATTGTCGGTAAGGATTGATGTGGGGAATGAGCCGAATATGTTCAAGCCCAAGAGTTTCCGTAGGATAAGATGACCTGGCAGGAGGAGATCTAGACCTGACACGAAGAGAAGACTCGGCAGGAGGCCACGTTTCAGAAGAAGAAGGAGTTCCGGAACAGAAAACAACAGGATTGTGGTCGCCATTTGGTAACCATTTGAACTGTGTACTCAATTCTGCAATAAAAAGAAACAGAATACATTTTGTCTTTTTCGTAAATAGATTTTTTTAAATAAAGTGTATTCGTTTTATAAGAGAAGTCAGCGATCAAGATCGAAGCCGTACTTAAATTACAGAACAAGTCATAGGCCCTTTTTAAGACCCCCTCTCCCCCGTAAAAAATATAAAAAAGTATTGTTTACAAGCCCGCTTCTTACTGTTCATAATTTTTTACTTTAACAAGTGTTTAACTACTTATTGCTAGTAGAATTTTTCAGGATATCCAAGAACTACATTTTCAAAACTCCCTAATTTTGTCCTTGAGTAATTTCTTATTTTCGTTGATCATTAATATTCAAACACGAGAATTTAATCTTGTAATACTTTTAACACAGAATGTTTTATGAACGGAATAATACAGTATTTCAGATACAAGTTAAAACTTTTCAACTTGATTAATTTATTTCAAAAAACAATATGCGAGACTCCAAAAAAATTGATGTCCAGCCCCCAAAGGGCCAAAAAGCCCTATTTAAAAGTAAGACGCTTGCAAGTTCCGCGCTGCCCTAAATTTGACGTGCGCAAGTGCGAAGTAGACCTGTGTGCGTTCTCACACAATACCCGCGAAATCTAAGAGTCGCAGGAGTGGGAACTTCGTTTAAACTCATATATTTAGAGTTTTCGTTTGCCGCATTTCTCGTATCTTTGGAATTCGAGTGTATTTACATTAAAATCTTTCTCACTTGTTAAAGAATCAAACCAAAGACGAATTTTCTCTGCGAAAATTAGATTTTCAAACAAAAAATGTGACTTATGAGCAAAAAAATAATTTTACATGAATCTAAAGTATTTTCACCCAATAAAAATGAAATTTTTAGCCGAAAAATGCGATAAAAAAGACGAATTTTTAAATGATAAGGATGACATTTTAACAAAATTTTGGTTGTCTTTCTAACATTTAGGTATTAAATTTAAGTAAGAAGTAAATTTTCTACAAACTACTTAAATTTGCAACAAAACATCAGAAATTTAACAAACCATTCTGACTTTTTAAAAAAAAATTTGAATTGTTAAATTAAAATGTAAGTTCGGCTGAATCAGCTGAATTTTAAAATCAAAAAGATTTTTTTAAAGAAATTTTGTTTAAATAGATGCCAGTTGAATTTTCAACACGAAAATAAGAATTGTGAATAATAAGTTTATTTCCTGCTGAATAGTCGAATCTAAATTTTCTAAGAAATAGTCGAATTTTCAACGAAATAGTTGCGTTTTTATCTAAGAAAAGTTGGAATTATTTCGACTAAAAAAGTTTAACTTTAAATTCAAAAATATCAATTTTTATAAAATTTGTCATTAAAAAAATATTTCAGTTGAAAAATCTAAATATTGCAAATAATGTTCTTTTCTTCGCTGAACTGTCTAAAGAAAAAAAAATTGCTAAAAGAACTCCGAGTTAGAAGTATTTTAAAAATATGATAGATATACATTTACGAAATAATAATAAATGAATAAAGAAACGAGGGATAATATAAATCGTGTTGATTAAAAAAAACGTAATCTGTTTCGGTTAAAAATTAGATTTTTTTCTTAAAAGTTTCTCCAGGTGGTTTAAATTTAATTTGATGTATTTTGTTAAAAATTCATATTTTTGAGTAAAAAACTTCATCCTCTAGATCGAAAATTAAACTCTTTGGTTTAAAGTTAAAATATTTTATTTAAAATTCATTTTTATGGTTAAATATTCATTAGATTATTTGAAAAATTATCTTTTTATTTTAAAATACTTTGTTAAATTTTTTTTTTGTAAAAATCAATTTTTTAAATTTACTATTTGACAGAAAATTAAAGTCCGTTGTATATTTTCGTGCAAAATATGTATAAATTTTTTTTGTTTAAATTCATATTTTCTTGTAGAAAAGTCTTCTGTTTTGTTGAAATTTAATGTATTGGCTAAAAAATTCAAGAAAATAGTAGAATTTTCAACATTAGTGAAGAAAATTATTTTTTCTTTTTTTTATTTAAATATTTTAAATAAAGAATTAACTATTCTATTTTTGTTTGAAAATTAATAATTTTAATTAAAAATATACTTTTTAGGTTGAATATTTATGTATTTTTTGAAGATTTATCTTTTTCATTACATGTGCAATTTTCTTTGTTGAAAATTGATCTTTTTGATTAAAAATTCAACTATATGGTTTAGAATTCACCTTTATTGCAGATGGCTCGTCTTTTTAGGGTTGTGATTAAAAATTTGTTTAAAAAATTTTTTGTAGAAAATTCAGTTCTTGTTAATTATTTGTCATTTTCATTTTTTTCGCTAAAACTGCAACTGGTTATTTAAAAATTAATCTGTTTTGGGTGTTGATTCAACTATTCTGTTAAAAGTTCGTTGTTATTAATTCAGAAAAAAAGTTCGATTTTATCTAACTAACCCAACATGGAAATCATCTTGCATTACTTTTCTTTAACATAATTAATTCACGTCCCATAATATATTTCAAATGTTTTGCAATTTTTTTTTTGCAGGCGCGTGTCACCTTCTTGGATTAGTTTTTTTTAAATTGCCGTTAGAAGAAGTGAGGGAAAATATCGGATGCAAAGCAGCGGAAGGAATGGAAATGGGTGAGCAAAAAATTGGGGAAGCTGAGGAAGTGGGAGCGTTTAAAGTGAGTGGTAGTAAGGAAGTAAGGAAAGTGAGCAGGAGTGTCGGAAAGTCGAGTCGAAGTAGGGTAGGACTAGGAGGGAAGGGCTATCAGGATATGGAAAGGTAGGGTAGAGGAGAGGTAGTAGGAATGCGAGAGTTAGTAGAGGAGGGAAATCAGGGGAAGTAGGCGAGTGGTAGTATGAGAATGTGGAGGGGAAGTAATAGGAGAAGCATGGTAAGGAAAGGAAGTGAGTGACATGGAGAGGTCAACCTTTTTCTGTGTTTCTGTGAGGAAGCATTAAAGGGAGTATGATAGTGAATGAAAGTAGTAGACGCGATGGGATATTAATAAGGAATGAAGGGTCAGATGATAGAAAAAGTAAGATATATGCAGTGAGGAGCTAGAGGACTAAACTATGGTAAGGGGGGGGGGGAGTAGCGAGGGTAGAGGAAAGGAGGAGTATTTGGAAAGTATAGGGAAGTAAAGAAAGGGGCAGTAGAAGAATGGATGGATAGTTAAGGTGAAAGTAAGGGAAGGACTAGTGCGAATTCGGAACTGATCAATTTTTTCGAACCTATGGAGAAAGGATGTTTGGTCACAAAAATAAAACTAAAATTGTTGATGTATTATATTATTATATTTACCAAGAGAATAAAGAATAGCAGCCAAGGATGAGACAAGAGTATGTACGATCCTCATGTTCTCTAATTAGAGAAAATATGAAATTATATAATAATACAGTATTCGAAGAACAATGTAACTAAATAATATTCTACACTTAAATTCGTTTATATAATATCATATATTCGTTATCTCACAAATTACATACGTCAGGTTTGTCTTTCGATAATAATTACGTTTCATTTGAGTCAGTAACAAAATTTACTCACAGAATTCGTTAAATCTGATATCGGAATTTGTATCATGTTTTAGCTTTAAGGTAAATTCATTACTTATGATAAAATAAAATGAGCCTGACAAAATTAATATTAAATAAGAATTGAAACGCATACACATTAAAGAGACAAAAAAATTGTAAATTTGTATTGGTAAATAACAGTTTTTTAAATTGAGGTAATTTCAGTACATCTTTAACCTTTCGTCCTAATCTAATTATCAAACTGGTCATTATCTAAAAACAGTATTTGCTTTAAAGCCTAAAGATTAATCTCATGAAGGACGTGTGGATGTTGATAAGGCAAATTTCGAAACTTCAGATAAGATAAGCCTGAATAATTTTCATAAAATAAAACTGGACTAATAGATTTCCTAATTCCTTTAAAGTTTCTGAAATCCCTTAAAATCGTTGAATATTCAAAATTTTATTTTTAAATTTCGATGAATTCCCTGAAATACTTTAATTCCTTGAAGATTCTGAAAGGTTTGAATATTCGGGATGCTCTGAATTCCTTAACTTCTCATAAATCTTGGAATATTCTAATTTCCGAAAATCCTTTGAATTATCTACATCCCCGGATTTTCTTGAATATTCTGAATCCCTGAAATTTCTCGAATGCTGTCTGAATAAATGCTCCGAATCTAAATATAATTAATTAATTAGTGTTGTTTTGTCGAACAGGATTATCAGTTAATCAACTTATTTCTTAAACTTGATTCAACTTATTGCTGATTACTGGACAAATACTTTCCTGGAGAAATGAGAAAAATTCTGCTACGGCCCGGATTTGAAGCGCGAACGCCACTATTCACGAGTGGAAAATGAAGCAGTTACTATATAGTAAGTGTTCTATATCGCAGTCGCCGTGCCCAATCGGTTCATCTCCGTATAATTCCTGAAAAAATAATCTCAAAGCGGCTAGTATCCCGTCTGCATCAGCAGCATTTCACCCTTTCTATTTCTCATGCTAAAAAACTCTGTACTTTGACCTCCTTTCATAATGATTAACGCCAATTCGTAAAACGGTTTCTGGTTTCCTTCAAAGCCCTTTTTCATTTTCTTCTCTTTTTATGTTCTCATCTTATCTTTACTTTTCTTGACTATGAGTTTAATTTTCCTCTTTTTGTGTCTGTAATGATGTTCTGACATTTTCTGAAATCCTTGATTAGAACACATTTTCTGAATTCGTTGAAAGGTTTGATTTCCTGAAATTCTTTGAACGTTTACTTTCTTTAAACATTGAAGATTGTTAGAATTTTAAAGAAAAGATCAAGAATATTCATCTACCTAGTACCCACTCATTATTATATTAATATATTATTTCTTTTAGAGGAGTATTTAATAATACTGTATTCTATTTCAATCAAGAGTTTTATAAACAAATATCAGATTGTCCTATGGGATCTCCCTTATCTCCAGTTGCTTCCAATCTCGTTTAGAGGATCTAGAAAATAGAGCATTATCAAAAATAACTTTTTTATAAAAAGTACGTGGATGTCAACTTCACTATAGTTCCCACTGATTAAATTCAAGAAATAATTAATGTATTTATTGTATTAAAGAATCTTTACAATTTAATTTTGAATTGGAATAAATTCTTATGGTCTGGGCAATATATAAAAATAATTCACACCATAAATATATTCAAAAAGTTGGATTAATTAAAGGACTAGTAGACAGATGCATAAAACTCAGCGATTTTATAGTTAGAGAAGAAAATTTAAACTAATTAAAAATTACATTACAACAAAATAATTATTTACTACCTTTAACAGAATGTGTTATCAAAGAAAAAATAAATGAAATTTACCATTGTTCCAAAAAACAAAATTAATGGTCAGACAATAAAAAACATATGCCGATAGAGATAGAAATAAAGATTGATGGTCACAAATTTACGAAAGAAATACATGTCTTTAATTTTGCTCCCGAGTCAACTCGAGTTAAGTAGAGTTTAGAACCTTTCAAACATATTTTTAAAAAAATTATAAATTGAAAAATTGCTTTATAGGCAAGAAAGATTCTGAAACATTGAAAATTTATTAAACGCAGTTTAATTAATAAAATGCAAAGTTTGTTATAAACTTTACATTGGTGAAACAAGTAGAAGATTAAAAACAAGAATAGCTGAACACAAAAGAGATTGCACGGTTGGCAATTTGAACATAAGTTTGTCACAACACTCGTGGAATTTTAATCACCTTCCTGATTTTGAGTTTGATAATAAAAAGATTTTAGCAAAAGAAAATAACACTTACAAACGTAGAATTTTAGAATAGATTTTTAATAATAAATATAAGAAATACTCTTTAAAATCCAATTTAAGACCTCTATATAAAAAACTTTGTACTATATATCCAACATACCCATGTTTAGTTTCCTGCCACCATTACTTGGTTGTCCGTTTGTATTAAAATATTAATTCGGAATATTCCTTTTATTTTCTATTTCCAAAATCGTCGTAAGACCAAAACATTTTTAACTAACATTCCTATTAAGGTAACTATTTGGATCGATCGGAGAAAGAATTTTTGCCACTAAAATTATCGTGAAGTTTTAATTTTATTCATTTCTATTGATTCAAGTTAGTTAGTTTGTAATTTGAAAACCTTCTAATGTGTCCCCTAAGGGTTTACTTTTTTCTTGCACCTTCTTCCCTATCCTTTACACATCTTCCACACACTTACTTGGTGGTGCTGGGGCGACTTGCAGTTTAAGGTGAGTTCCAAACCACCAAGAGCAACAGCTAGAGGTACCGGTCCCACGACTCTCCAGAGATGAACAACTCCCTTGCTAGGCTAGTGTTCACCGCATGGGCCACCGAGGCTCTTCCAGAGTGCGAGGCGGGAATCAAACCCGCAAGCCGACAGAGTGGGCCCAAAGCCTGCGCTTTAGCCCCCACGACCATCGTCCCACTTAAGTTAGTTAGTTACTGGACCTAATTTATAGAAGTACTTTTCAGGCGATCTAAAAACGAGGATGCACACTGGATCTTCTCCAAAGAGTTTAGTGGCTGAGAAAAACTTTTAGAGGGGCGTAAAAATCACTTCTGTAATTGCGGCTGGACGGAAGGCACGGTAGGGTTGAATAATTTGACATAAAAAGTTCGAGGAAACCAAAGTTTTTCTATTTCATAATACAAAACGTAAATAATCTTTCTAGCTATTTCAAGATAATTCTGTAGTCCAATATTTTCGAGTTGTATATGTTGTTATTTATAATATTGTCCGTTTGTATCGTAACATCGAAGTGTGAACATCAAAATTAAATGATGTCTCTAACTTTTAGTTAGTGGATAAAAAATGAAACCAGTACCTCAAATCAAAGTGCGTGTCATGTCGCACAGTGATTGTCGTTTGAAATTGTGCTTGTTGTGTACATAGAAAAAAAAGCTCTTGTTCAAATTACAGATACACTTAACAAATTATTAATGAGCATGTTACTTATGACAGCAACGATGAACAATTGCCGATAGCACTATGCGCGAATTGCAAAAAAAAAAAATATTCATGCAAATAAAAATTCTGATAATAATTCTATTGTGATGGCTGCTGATTATTATAATTCAAAGATACCTAATAATACTTGATGCAATTTTGGAAAGCCGTGTTCTTGTGAAAAAAGTGCAAATAAAAAATGTTGGAAATGTTTATCAATTATCGCAAAAGGTAAACGTCATAATTGTACAAAATGGAATTATTGCAAAACTTTTATTCATCATTAGATCATATTATGGCCGTGTGGAAATCTGCCCAATTAGGACGACTGGCGTCCAGCTGGGCGTCCCAAGTAAAAAAAAATTATTTAAAGAATATTATATTCATTATACGACAGGAAGAACGCAATCTAATACGAATACTACCATTTTTTTTAGTTATTCTGATATCTCAATTATGAAAATTTAAGCCAATAAAACCAAAGAATTTTTACGTTCTGTTTGGATTTATAACGTGTGTATCCATGTTGTTTCCATATAGTGTGTGACCCCGTAGAAAACAAGTCGAACCCCATCTGGCAATATCAGTCGCTGTCAGTTTTCTGTTAATAAATTTAGTTTTTACCGACAATGGATGTATCAATTAAAAAAAGGCGTGCGAATAATAAATTACGTTTGCATGTAAAAAAAACATCGAGCGATCAGTGGAGTTACAAGAAGTGGATTTAAAGACATTGAAGAAGACTCGAGTGACGATAGTGACAAGCATCGTGAGTTATGAAAATCATATTATTAAATTAGATTTAAAAAATTATCAATTAAGTGGTTCAAGAATACCTATTATCTCTATCTGAGACGTTGCACATTTAATAAAGTAAGACTTATACTCAATAAATACTAGAATTCAATATTTGTTGGAGACTTCTCTTGTTATAGATTGAAGTGTGTCTGTCAGAGCAAACAACTATGTAATTCTAATACTTGTTGCCTAAAACGAACTTTTCGAATTCTCCCTTAGCAATTAAAAAGTCAATTTTAGGCTAAAAGTATTAAAATGAGACATTTTTGCTTTCTGTAGATACAATTTAATTCAAAAAAGAGTAGTAGAGTCTTGAAAATATTTAATTTAAGTAGTTATCGAGAAAAATAAAGCCCTACAGTTTAAGAGTTTAGAGTGATGCAGAGCACAAATTACAATTCGATTACAACATTTGTTACGGAATATATTTTTAGCTTTTTCCTGGTAATGTCGAAAACGTAAACCAAATAATAAATGATTGATAATTAGGTCACGCACTTTCACAATATAAATATTTAAATTTTCCGCTCATTTTTGATTATTTCATGATAATGCAGGTTCCTCCTGTTTCAACATAGTTGTTGTCAACCTTTCGCAGTAGACTATAGAAACATCAAAAAATAAAAGTCGCCTTTCGTCACACGCGTTATTAATGTAGACTTAGAAATTTGTTTGAATTGTACAAAAAATTGCACGATCCAACTCGAACAAAAATCCATTTAGCTTTTGTTTAATAGTTCTATTATAATAATTTTTAAGCAATTGAATCTACAATGCTATATTTTTTTTTAATTGTCTGTTTGTTATGTGACCGCCTACAATTTCCGGAGTGCCGGTATCTTAACCCAAATCCAACCATACCCGACCTTTGCGTTTGGTTTTATGCTTTTCATTGTTCAATAAAAAACGACTTTACAAAAAAGTAAACGAAGACGACCTCTGAGTTCCACACCATTTTGGTAGAAAAATTTTATTGTTGTACGATGAACATATTTAATGCATGAAACTGACGAAAGTACTTTTATAATTTTTATAGGTTATGTTAGGCTCCTAATACTAACTTACATAGTTTCATTTGTTGCTTTATGTTTTCGAGAAACTTTTTATATCAGATTTGAATAAATTTAATTAATTAATTAAATTATATAAAATTTAAAATTACATTACATAATTTTATGGATTTTATTATTTGGCTGAAAATTTAATATTTTTCTTAAAAATACATTTTTTTTTTTTGGTAGCAATTTAAACTGTTATGTTAGAAATTCGTCTCTCTGGGTTAAAAATTCATCTCTTTGTTAAACAATAACATTTTATTTAAAATTAATATTTTATTCCTCATTAGTCAACTGAAATATCTTTTAGATTAAAACTACTTTTTCTGAAAATGTGTCATTTTGATTTAGAAATTCTTCTTTTTCAGCATAATTATTGCTTCATTCTTGGTAAAAATGCAACTGTTTTATTAAATATAATGCTATTTCATAGAAAATGTAATTTTTGTTCAGTATCTTTATTTTAAATATCTTTCTTTAAAAATTTGTGCCTGTATAAACATGTTACTATTTGTTTAATGTTTTTATTTTCAATTTATCTCCTCTACAAGAATTGTTATCTTTCATGAATAAAAATGCAACTGCTCGACTAAAAATTCAACCACTTTTCTAAAAGTTTGCCTTTTTTATTCGAAAATTCATCTGCTTTTGAAGAATTAATATTAATAATTAATTAAAATTTAATATTTTGGTGTTGGAGAGAGAACTGAAATCTGTTTTAGTACAAATTTCAACTTTCTTGAATAAAAATGTAGCTATTATGTAGAGAATTAAAGTATTTTGTTAAAAATTCATCCGTTTTGCTTAAAAAAATCGTCTTTTTCGATTGAAAAATCAATTTTTTTTTGTAGAAAGTTATTTCTTGTCAAAAATTCATATTTTGATCTTGAAACGTCTGCTTGATTTTTTTTTACGAAAACTTAACCTTTTTTTTTTAATTTATCTTTTTGATTAAAAAATAAATCTTTTTAAGATTGAACTTTTTTTTTGGTTGAAATTCTTAGTCTCTGCGAAATAGAAAAGGGAGCGTTCACGTATTATGTAACATTAAAAAGGTGAAGGCCATTCGTGTTTCGTTTAGGTCTTTTATGTGAAGCAGTGTTTTTTGTCTGATTACGTAATAGTTTTAATTGCATGTTCCATCATACATTTTTTTTAAATGTATTTAATCGTTATTAAAAAAGGAGAATATTTAATTTGGTAAAGGTTTTTTAATATTGGGAAACTTAGCACATTTTTTTTATATTTTCAAATAGATTATAAAAACAAAATCATCGGCAAATACTTATTTTGTAGAATTCGAAAAACAATGTAGAAGATTTTTAGTAATTTTGAAACAGTTAAGGAGATTGAATTTTTTTTATTTCTGAAAAAATTGTAAATGTTACAGGTTTTACTTTACACAAATAATTTGAAGCTTTGAAAATTTCAAATCTGTAGAAAAAGAATATAGAAGATTTTTTGACAATTTTTTTAATTTTTGAGAATTTAAAAAAAATGTATGTAAACTGAATTTTGAAGAGTGTAGAGAATCAAACAAAAATTCTCAAGTCTTTTGGGATGATTTTCCTAAATGATTTTGTAAAATTTTAAAAAAGAGTGTTAAATATTTATAAATTAAATGTTTCTGTTTGGCAGGATTTAGAAACGAAAAAAAATCGACTAGAGTCAAGACATAGTAAGCAAATTTAAAGATTCAAAAATAATTTAAAAATTGACATAGTTCTTTAAATTAAAAAAAAATAAAGTATATTTTTAAAGGTGTCAAACAAAAACTTTATAAGCTGTACATTAATTTTGAAAGGTTTCAAGAGAATGACAAATTTAGCTGCAAATCCCTGAAAAACTTTAAATAACTGTTTTGACAAATTAAGTTCTAAATAAATTTTTTAAATATTTCTACATGTGTGAAATATTTTGCGTAAATAAAATTTTTTTTTGATGATCATTTAAAATTTCAAAAGCTTCTAAAAGTCTTTCATATATTTTAAACTGACTCAAAATTTTCCTATATTTGGTAACATCAAGTATAATAAAAGAAAGATTTGAATTAGCTAAATTTTTTCGATCAAATCTAAAATTTAAAAAAAAATTTCTAAAAAGACGTCAAAATTCAAATATACGTAACTTGATGGAAATTTTTCTGCAGCTAACGCTTGTTTTGAAATAGGTGTTTTTTTAATTAGCACATATAACACTTTCATAAGAATTTTCTTTCTTATTTGTAAAGCATTTATAAGCGAGAACAAATTTTTCTGAAATATAAATCATCTGGGTTTAAATATTTTTTTAAAATGTTCTGAGTTAAAATCCTGGCATTCAGAAAAGAAAAGAAATTTTTCTTTTAATTTTTTGAATTAAGAATTAAGATGAAGCATAATAAATTGACTGTGTTTTAGAAACATATAAAGGTAAGACGAATAAAAAAAAAATTTACTGCTTGAGGACAGTGATAATGTTGTTTATAAAGCGTATTCCGATTTCAATTCTAAAAAAGCGTATTATTAAAAAAAATTAAAACAAGGAAAGAGTAAAGCAGGATGATTTTCTAAAAATTCCCTTACAAAGCAGGATTATATCATTGTCAACCGCAGATGATTGTGTCTCTGCATGGGAGAAAGAAGAATTAAAATCTCTGCTCGAGTCAGAAACGAAAAAAAATGGGCAAGTATAAAAAAACGTGAAAAAAAGGAAAAAATGGCAGTAAATCTAAAGTAAAAGGTCATTAAAATACAAACATTTTTCTACTGGAAATCAGATGTTTCCATCAGAGTAAAAAAAAATCTGACGAACCGTTATTTCAGACATTTTATTTGAATCAAATATTAAATCCACAATGGGAGCCACATAATAATACTGAGGACCAGATACTAAATATTGTCGAAATAAATATTAGTAGTAGAGAAACAAATTTTAATAATTTGGCCAACATTATGAACAATAATGACAAGGATTGTATTGGGAACAATCATCAAGCTACTGATAAAGGTTCAGTATAGAATAGTACTAAGAATTTGTGTCAATTTTAATTATGATACTAATTATGAGTAATTTATTTTACTATAAACTTAGAAACTTATATTCTAATTCCTTTTTGCAAGTTTTCTCTCAAAATAAATTTTTGAATCATATTGAAATATGTACTAAACAAATCATTCTTCAAGGTCAAGTCTGTAAATCATTTTCAATTTAATCTTTCACACTAAAATTTCAAGTAACATTCCTAAAGTTTTATTTATGATTTTTAGTAGTTGACCAAGAGAAATTAGGTTTCTACTTTTCGTTACATGATTCAAATATCAATTTTTGAAAATTAAATAATTTCAAAGGTTTTACAATCTGGAAGCTACAAAGATATTCTTCCAGTAATCGACGAAGAATTTTGCTGGAGTAAACATCTTTTCTCATATAACATTTTTTTGAAGGACATAAAAATTTTGAGGCATGGTGAAATGGTGAGGTGGTGAAATCAATTTAAGTCAAGAATTTACATCCTATGTGTTCGATAAATCTCTAAAACAAGAGGTCGAAAATCTGCAAGAAATTTACACGCCGCTGGTTGAACTGATTGAAAAGTGTGAAAAGAATGCATTTTTTATTGCAGATGCTACTATAAGGTGGTTTGATTCGTATTTAAAAACTAATAACGAAGAACTTATTTCCTCTATTGCACTCCATCTGGACAAAATCATGCAGCCTGTGTGTCATGCTGCAAATTTTCTGCATCCGAGTTATCAAGGTCATCAATTAAGTTTAAAAGAAATATTGAAAGTAAATGATTTTTTACTCGAGAATCTCAATGAAGATGGTTTAAACTAGTGGTTGAAGCGATAGTGGTTTTGAGGCCACTGGGGAACCTGTGGCGTTTCGGCCTATAACTCCTGATGTTAAAATCGCTCCCGATAAATCTGAGGACACGCATACAAATCCACTGCACAGCTATCCCTTCCACCAAGGGAACGGTAATAGAAAAACTGTTCGCTGCTTCATAGGCTACGCGTATTAACGCCCTCAAATTGTTTACAGCGAGGTCCTCGTGAAGTTTGGTTCTTCTAGTGCCTCCTCACCCGCTCCGCGGCCAACGGAGCAGGCAAAGAGCCATTACGCCTTTAATTTTCGAGGCATAGTAATTGCTTACCAGCCTCTCCCAGAGTTAAGCAGATTCCTCTGCTCACCTGTATCTGGTGACGGTCTGGTGCGACTTTCGTACAACCCCTACTAGTATCGCACTGGTCAGATTAAGCCATAATAACACCACTATTCTGTTTGCTGGATGACTACGTTTTTAGTGTTCTTGTTCTCATTATTGCAGAGCCTTAGCTCGATCATATCACAAAGTCTTTTCGTCACTGTCATTCGGCGACAAGCCATTAACCATTTTCTCTGTGTGCTTGCATACACACCGCAAGCACTGTGAGTTTTGGACTTGTCCAAGTGTGGCGCTGTACAGCCAGCGAAAACCAGGGACCCCGTTTGCCGCTGTCATCTCCTACCGTTTCGAAGAATTAAGGGTACACAACGTTGTCCATCCCGGCACGACGTGCACGTGGGGTTTGGTGGACTTTTCAAGGCTGTTACCTTGACAGCCCTTCGCCGGGATATAGTTTAAACCAGTTAGTATCTTACAAGAATAAAAAAGGTATTTTTTAAAAACTTTTCCAAAAGAAAATAAACTCACCTACTACAGTTTGGAGTTTAGCCGAAGAGGAAGCTGCAGAATTATCAAAACTAGCTCAAAAGGTGTTATCGATTTGGTTAGCCATTTCATTATACTTCGAGTTATTAGAAAATATCCTGCCTTAATAAGAAGGGTGCAGGATATTAGCAGCTAGATTAATTGGATTGATTACTTTTCATAGGCGAGCATTAAGCAAATCTTCATATTGATCGTCGCAGATAAGAAATTGGACTCACAGCTATTCTTCTACAGCATCTGCTATGTTGCATTTGTCACTTTAAAATTTGTTTATCAATTTATATACTTCCTCCAAAATTATTGTAAATTTTAATAAGTCTTGTTTAAACTCTTCATCTAAGATTAATGCGGCTGCTATCTCTGGAATCGTATGTGGAGCTTCCTGAACAATATCTCGTATTATATGGTATCGCCTCAAAGCAAGAAAGGCGAACGGTAATTTATTTTTGGCGCTTCTCCTAACTCCTGTTGCTTCATCTTCTCGACTTTTGTTTGCCTATTTTATACCAAATTCTTCGCTAATAAATTACCGCTGTGGCTGTTGCCACATACTTATATTTACATACTTATGAGCTAGAAGACGGTCGTAGCTACTATTTTTGTAATACTTTTACAAATTGAACATTTTGAAACTGCTTCATTTTCAACTTTCAGCCGCTAAAACTTCCGTTCTTCCCAAGGGATTTTTTGTCCCTTTGCACTTGCAACTTTTGATTGACTCATTTCTTAAATTTTATAAAAAAACAATTGCTAATAAAGGAATGTAAAAAAGCCGTATTAATAATTATGAAAATGATTAAAAATATATAAAAACTGTTTTTTGCAATTTTTGTATATTTTCTCGGGCTTTTTGAAGTCGCCTTAAATGGATTTTTAATAATTTCGATTAAAGTAAATTATTTTGTTTCCTTGTACTGATTTATGAAGTATAAATATAATTATCTCAGAAAAATAAGGTTGAATTAATTCTTTGAGATAACGATTGTAAAATACATCGAATGAAGCAATAGAATAAGTTCTAGTTACACTATTAAATAAATTATTTATCAACGGAATAATCAGTCCTTCATCTGATCACAAAAAATGAGGATAGCTTATATTTTCTTTACCTTGATGGCAACTCCTTATTCTATCGGTGAATATAATACTGTAATATATCTATAATTTAAAAAAGTCTTCAACTTTCCACAAATAACAATTTGTATAAAGTAATCTGCAATCTGTTTTAATTGCTGTTATTTTTCTAACTCTATTTGAGTCAGTTCCATCTTTAGTTTTAATTTATTCCTCACTTACTGTGGAACGACTCATTTTTCTTGTTGCAAGGAGCTCTCAGAAAAATGCAAATAATTAGACTTTTAGGAATTGTAATATCATTGCTGATGGCATTTTTAAAGAGAGAAAAGATTTTTTTCAACATAAAAACTTTGAAATATGCAAACATTTTTATAAAAAACTATCATTATTGATCAAACTTCTGTGGCTAATCATAAACTATGTGATACATTTTTTAAAACATTAGACACCCCCCGTTTCCTTCGCGTGATGATTTTTATATTATTCCTAAAATAGAGAATGATTCATTGACAGACTGCCACGCCTAAATATATCACGTATTGTTTAAATACGCCCTTCATTCTTACTGCTTCTTTCCAAATTTGAAAAAAATGATTAGATTTATTTGAATAAAAGCTTATTTGAGGATGTTAGGCATTACGAGTTTTTTAATTTTGTTGAGGCAATGTGCTCGAGAATTCTTTTTTCTAGAAAATATAATTTCAGGTATTTATTCAAATCTTATCATTTTAGCGATAAGAATAACAAATAAGACCGATAGGAATAAAAACGACAAGTGTTCGACCAAAGACACAAGCTTTTTAATAAATAATATTTTTATACATTTAAAATTTGTTCCGCAAAGAAAAAAATTGAAATCTTTAATAATTATGTTATTATCGTCGCTCAAGATCATTTTATTACGAAAATGTCATTTGGTCAATGTTTGAGACATTATTTGAAGGGCATACAATGTCATTTTCCAAAAACTAAGTTTTTGGTAATTGAGATAATAATTTCTTCGTAATTACAATTTGTCAACTGAACTTGATCATATGTTCAGCCACTTGAACAATTTTTTTGCTTGCCGCAATATCGAAATCCTTCATCAAAAGAAAGTACATTTTTATTACAAATATACCTTACTAATTGTCCACCAAGTTTGCAGCCATGTTGGATGTTTTCATCCGTCGGCTACGTTCACGACCGATAATCCGACACAAAACTTAGTTTAACTTCACACAAAGACAGTTTTACGAGCGAGATGTTAACTCATATTCAAGAATACATTCTTCCCACCAATCTGGACTGTCAAAAACCAACCGTTTACTATGCAGGCAATAATGAAAAGAGATACACGTAAAATCCAAAGATACGAGCTCGAATGATGCGAGTGCTCCACAGATACGATCGCTTTACAGATGCGAGTGTCCCGACTCCGAAGGAGCAAGCCGATTTTTCCCCTCTCCCCCTGCCCTCTTTGAGAGTCAGGCGCACGCAAGGGCACGCTGTCTTTAATTGGACGTGCGCTAACGCGCAGTAAGCCCGTTTGCGTTCTCACGCATTACCTCCGAAATCTAAACGGTTCAGAACTTTCATGGTCGCATCTTTGGAGTTCCCAAATCCCGAACTTCTTGCATCCTTGGACTAAAAGTATAACTTTACTAACTTCCTCACTGGCATTACGGAAACCCCAATTTAATATTCACGCGGAGTCAAAATTTTTGTTTGTCACAAATCAAACCAATTTTCGTTACCAGGCCGAAATTTTCTCAATTTTTGCTGAGCGCAACAAAAAACGCAACAAATATGCCTACGGCTATATTTACACTATACCTATATTTACATCAAAGTAATCACAAATAATGTTGAAATTTAAGAATAATAATTTGCATCCAAAGCGATACTCCCTTTTTTTACTTAGTGGGATTTATTACCGCTAATCATTCATAGACTCTGACAGACTTATGGAACATTTGAATTACACTATTATTATTACTAATAAATGTTTAAAATTGAAAGTTCATCAATCTTTTTTGTCTTTTTTGTCTTTCCACAGATATGTCGTCAGATATCCCGCCCAGAACAAGGGACTTTCTGAAAAATTTTGGGATGAATGACGAACATGCGAATCATCCAGGTAGCCCCAGTACGTATAACAATTTATAAAATAAACTTTAAGTTCGTGAAAATATTAACAATTTAATAACAAAATAATAATACAATTAACAATTTTAATCTAACAATAATCTCTTCTACTAGAAAATATTTTACACGTATGGGCCGATGTTCCGAATCACTAAAAGAGAAATGTTCGAACTCGTATACCACAATGGAATTTTATTCTTAATTTAACATTTCTTTCATAAAGTAAAGAAGTTACAAAGACGACTTATAATTCTAAACGACTAAACCTTAAGTAGCAAGCAATCTGCAAAATCCCTTAATATTTTTAAAGTTGTTTGATGTTTCATTAATATTTTGATAATACTTTAGAAACTCCTAAAATCTCTTGATACCTTTGGAAATGATTTCAAGTCCATTAAAAGTTTTTGAAATACCGGAAGGATTTTCACTTTGAATCTTTTATAAAACTTTTAAAATTATTCTGCGAAGAGGAAATGCAACTAGTTATGTAAGTGTAGATTACGCGGAAAATATAGGAATGGGTCTAAACGGATGAAAATGCAGATTTAAATTGTCCTATTTAAAATTACCATAAAATAAACATAAAACTCTTATGTACTATTAAAATAAAAGTAAGAATGACTGCTTTAATTCCCCGAATTACTTTAAGCTTTAGTAAATTTTAAACTCTGTATAATAAAATCACAGCATTATACTAAGTTTTATCGTTATAAGTGCATAATAATTCTATATACTAACATTTCATAATTAAAAATTATGATGAATTGTTAATAAATATATTTAATAGCGTATTTTACCAATATTTTTAAATAACTTACTCTTTTAACTTAGTCTTAAACTTGAAGCAAAATATTTTTTTTTAAAATGTCATTACTATATCAATACAAAGCAGTTTTGAGAAAGAGCGCTCTTTTAACTGATAATGCGATTTAAAAATTTTTTTAAAAAGTTTTTATATAGGAATTAAATGGATCTAAAAGGAAATTATTTGTATTCAGTAGATTTCATGCCCTAATGTAGAATGATATCAACAGTGTCAAAAAGTTTTGAAATGTACCAGACTTTTACAATACAAGCGTAAGGAAAAATTTTCAAACACATCTAATACATGTTTTGTTCTTCTTATGTATACACTCTGCAATGCTTGTGATTGGCCAGAGCGCCCAACCGTCGGGACTTGTCAAACCCGATTGGCCAATCAAGTCATTTTTTTTAAATCCGGAAGGAGGTGTTGTATCCATTGTCCCTATTTATGTTATTAGGGTTTTTTGACAATTCGATTGCTTTCCTACGTTGGCTCACCGCTCTCCCCATTTATCCAGTATAAAATTTGCCACAAGAACAAGGGATTCTATTTAATACCGCATCACTGAGGGGTGCCTTTTTGTCTTCAGAATTATTTAGTAGTTGTCCTATTTTCGCAGGTGGTTTGAATATGGTTTGAATGTTGTGTTTGTTGACAATTCTTCCTATTTGTTCTTTTTTATGTCAAGAAGTTCCCAGCGATAGGTGCAGAGAGTATCATGTCAACGTAGAGTACATAGAACATATACTATTAGGGTGTCCAACTCAGGCAGAAACAATGTACGTCTGTAAGAGGAACTTAGCACAACTTTGTTGCTTTAATAGTGGTGGATTTGACTCTGCCCTGCCGAAAACTTCGAGTAAGAGCGTCAATTTTTTAAATCGAAAAGTGCTCAATTTTCTGGAACCATGATTTTCTAATAGCAAATAACATTCTGCTCGAGTTTCTCAGAAGTGATTTTAGATCGAATTTCTTCTACTTGTGTTAAAATTGTGCTAAATTTTATGGAACTGTGTTTGAAGATCATATGTTTATGCACATTTCAATAAATTAAACAGATCTACTCATAAAAGTCCCCAACTGTTTTATGAATTTTTCTTGCTTCATAAAAAATGTAATCCTTTTTTTCTTTTTCCAGATTTAAGTTCGGATTTTGAGTGCTTACCTACTGGCAAACCTATTCCTGGTATTCGTTGTGGTGGACAATATTCTTCTTCTTCTAGCGGACAACATTCTCCTGCCAGGTCTCCGCCTCCTGTCGAGCCTACTCTTCGTGTCAGATCGAGGTCCCCTCCTACCAATGTCAGATTCATGGCGCAAACTACCGGGCTGATTTGTGCTTCTGACGGACGTATATATGGATGTGACCAGATGGAATTTATTCGGCTTACTTCAAATAAGAATCCGCACCGGCAATTCGGACTTCGAAGATACACTTTTCCTAAAAATAAATTCATTCGAGTACTCGTAAGAACGGGCTACTTTCGCCCTGTATCATCCGAAGAAAAAATTGTATTATCAACATTAGATGGTGACGTATTTGCAATACTGGAAAGTACTCATCATTTTTCTGGAGTGTATGCATATAATAATCGCATTCGCAATACAAAACGGGCAAAAATAAACATGGAAAACGGCACGATTTCCCACTTGACCAGAGATGAAATCAAGGAAACTCCAATAGGCTCCTTTCATCCAATATTGATGAACTTTAGAGTAGAGAATTTAAGACACAATCTGTCGCATAAATAACAAAATTTCTTTTGTTAATAAGTTACCAATTGGTAACTAGTTACATTTTTTCAATCACAGTAGCTATACATATTCCCCAAATCTAACAAAAAAGTCATTTTTATATCAATTTGATGCAGTTTAGGCAAAAATATTTTTTTACTGGTAATACTACTATCAAGTTTTTTTATTATTTCTTTTTCTGAGAATAAAATTTGGGTTGAAAACCCCAAAAAATTAGCTGTACCGACTATCAGATTTCTAAGATAATTTAAAATGTTTAGAATCTTATTGTAAAAGATTGATATTCAGTTTTTAAGACATGCCTGCAATAAAGAATTAAAAACATTTGGTTTTTTTTCTAATTTGCTACGATTTCACAAAAATATAGGAAAACTTTGAATTACTTTAAAGTGTAATTAGAAGTTTTAGCAGCTTTAAAAGTGTTAAAAAATAATTTGAATCTTAAGAAGATTACAATTTTTTTAAAACAAAATGTATGATTATGAACGGCTTCAAAAAAATGGAATAAATTTTTTAAGATTCTGAAAAAAATTTTAAATTATTTCTTTTTTTTTACTTTTTTAATCTGACAAGAAGGTATGTGTTTGATGTTACATCAGACTTTTTCGAGAGAAAGGTTGCCTTTTGAAAGCCCTACAAGATTATTATAAGAATTTTTTGAACTTAGTTGAAAAGTCAAAAATTAAAATTTTAGTCGCACAAAAAACGATGAACAATAGAAAGTTGCCTTTTTCGAACAACTTCTGCAGAATAAGAAAAAGAAGGAATTAACTAAAATTTTGCACAGTGAAAAGATCTACAAAGCTTTTAATAGTCACTTGTTTGTAGGACGGGTAGTTAATATTTTATTCGTAAAAAGGACATTTAAACTAAAAAAATAAAATTTTCGGACAATCGACAGAAACTACGAAAAAAATAGTGAGACCATAGTTGTTTACCCAAAGTTATTTTTTATAATAGAAAACGTAGTTTTTAGTTTATTCGTAAAAAAAATTATTTAAAATCAAAAATGCATTTTATTCAAATGGCACAAAGTTCGGAAAAACATTAACAGAATAAAACATTTTACCGAATAAGGATCTTCAATTTTATCATTAATCATTTCTAAATAGGACTATTAGATTTTATTTTATCGTGAGAAATAAGTTTAATAATCAAAAATGATCTTTTGGGAAGAACGACACAAAAGACGAAAGAAATGAAAAGGAAAAAGTTGTTAACCAAAAAAATATCTGAAAATTTGTTATAAACTCTTTTTTCAAAATTTTCTAAAAATAACTCTTTGGAAAAAGGACACAAGCGACAATAACATTTTTATTTAAGAAAAACCAGCCAATATTTAAAGTTCTATATCTCTCTAAATTAATTAATATCAATTATTGTTTTCTATTTTGAATTATTTTTGATGATTTTCCGTATTAAAAACAAAAAATTTCTAGTCCTAGAAAATCGGGGGAGTTCGAAAAGAGGATTGACTGGTCGTTCCAAAAATTCGGTATGTCGACACACTTCGTTATCTCGCAATTTTAGTGATTACAACAAAAAGTTGTAAAAAAATAAGAATTTGGCAATAATAATCAAAATGTCGGTTAAGAGCACAAGCTCTTCAATAAATAATATTTATTTATTTAGTTGAAAAATGGTTGTTTTTTGGTGTGATTCTCGGTTAAGTTAATCAAATTTCTGTTCCTGGACTCTCTTATGAAATATAAATAAAATTATCTCAGAAAGACAAGCTTTAAGCATATAATATATGAAATAACGAGCAAGATACCATTAATACATGCTCTAATTAAGCACCAGAATATTCTTTAGATACTTTGCTAACTAAATCTTCAGTAACAGATAAATCGGGGTTTCCACTCATTGCAAAAATGAGGACCGTTTATACACTAGTCTTGACCTCAATGGTCGTCCTCAATTCAATTGGTAAATATAATACTATTATATACATTTCTAACATTATTAAAATTTTTCAAATTTATGTAAATAGTAATACGTTCTGTATAATATGCATTATATCCCATTTGCTATTATTTTTCATTGTTGAAACTTTCAAAAATGTGCCTCATGAGGTGAACAAATTTGCATTTATACTCTTGAAACCTAAGAACTGCAATTGTCCGAAATTTGACACCACAGTTTCACAACGTATCTCCACACTTTGAGACACCCTGAATCAGAAAATAAAGTTCTTACGATGGTGTCTGTCTTCATCTCGGTCCGTTCGGCCGTCGGTAAATACGATAACTGTTAGTGGAAGAACTGATTAGTGGAATTAGTTAGTGAAAGAACTGATTAGTGGAAGGGCGCACTGTAATCCTGCCAAAGATGGGCAACTTAGCTCACCAGCAAAGTAACAGGTCAATCACTTTTTCGAACGCAATTTATAATATCTTTAAAGCTATCATTAATGATAAACTTGTGCGGACAATACGACCTGTGTGGTGAAGGATGTGCAAACCACGCTGCTGAAAGAAAGGCACCATTTTACCGGCGCTTACTATCTGTGGCCTGGCATAGAACAAATGATGGCGCTCTGGAAAACTAGATTTACTATCCGATATATAAAACAAATAACAACGTCAACTTTCAGAGAGCCGTCTCACAGGGCGAACCCATGAGCTCATTTCTTTTTTGCCTCACATTATTGGTACTATTTCTCGTCTTTCGCCATTCCCAAGGAAACATCTGCGGCAAAACTGTAAATCTTATCTTAAACCTCATCCTAAATCAATGATAATAATAAAGAGCAACTAGATCTAGATCTAGGGATAGTCGAGACATAGGAAGGATACTCTCCGCTGAAGTCTAATAAATCACCTGGCCTGGACATCAATATTCAAATCCCCCAGATTAAAGTAGGACACGGAGGCTTGCATTTTTCGTGCCACGATGGTATCACTTCCACTTGAGCATACTGACTCCAAAGGCGTAATGCAGCAATAAGAATTCTTTTATACCGCCCCTGTCACTCTTACAGCATTAACCCTAATATCACGATACCAAATTCTCCTAGAAAAATAGAATTAGGTATGGTAAACTAGAAAAGACTCATATACTAAAACTTTACTGTATCGGCAACTGTCTTTTAAGCTAGTCATCCTAATCAGGAGCACTCATGTAGGTGGCAAGCTTTTACTGGGCAATAGCTGGAAAAGCATCCCTGCTGCTTAACGAAATACTAAGGCGTTTGTGGAAAATATTAACAAAACGGTTGTTCTCGGGTCGCTTCGTATCCTCAGAGTGCAGGAGACTTTTTCCCGATTATCGTATTAAGGCTGCCGCAAACAGCAAAAATGAAAAGATTCTGAGACGTGGCCATGGGTGTCATTTTCATATAGCATTTGTTCTCAGTGGGACTTGGCTCTAATAGAAAACAAGAATCAGTAACGAATTGTTTACGGTTCCCTCTCATTGCAAAAAGTGCGGATCGTTTATACTCTGGAATATGACTTGATGGTCATCCATTTCTCGCTTCTGACAATCAAGTAAAGAGATCTACTCTTAAAATGGCATGCTTTCATAATAATTTTCCCCGCTTCAAAACAATGTAATTCTCTATTCCTTTTTGCAGAGTTTAGTTCAGAGTTCGACTGCTTACCTAATGGCGAACCTATTACTGGTGTTTCTCCTGACACTCCGAGTCCTTCCTCTTCCTTGCCGTCTAACATACAAGGTTCGCCTGCCAGTTCTCTTCCTCTTGTCGAGCCTTCTGTTCGTGACAGGTCCAGGTCTCGTCGTGCAAATATCAGGCGCATGGCTACATCTACCAGCCTTATTACTGCTTCTGACGGACGTTTATATGGATTTGACCAAATTGAATTTATTCGAATTACTCCGAATAAGAATCGACGCCGGCAATTTGTACTTCGACGATACAGTTTTCCTGCGGGCAACGCAGTTAAAATACGAATGTCAGGAGAGAATCGTTTTGCGCCCATTTCTACCCATGAACACGTTTTTTTAACGACATTCGATGGTGATGTCTTTGCAATATTAGAGAGTAGTAATATTCTTGGTGGAATATATACATACAATAAAAGACGAGCAAAAATAAACATAGAAAGCGGGAATATAACTCGATTGACACCAGATGAAATCGATGAAATTCCAGTTGGCGCTACACGTCCAATCTTATTAAATTTTAGAGTAGAGCATATAAACTGAAACCTTCCAAATCATTAATTAATTTAGAAACAAATTTTAAACTGAAATATAAAATTTTCTGTGATCTGAAGTCGTCGTAAATTATTAAGAGTAACTTGTTATTACAAATAAAAGTAAAAATTCAATATCTTACGTTTTTGAGACTTAAATTTTTGTCAGTGCCTCAGCTAGTCTTTTTCGGAAACCAATACAGAAGTTTAGTTTCTTTCCTTCACAAAATTGTTCCCTGAGAAAAATTATTGAATATTTCACAGGGCTAAGAAATAAATAGTTTCGACAATTAATATAATATTATTGCTTTTGCAGCGATTAATTTATTTGCACTCAAGTGACGGATGCCAAAGTCTTAAGGCTGAATTTCTTTCTAATACTAAAAAAATTCTTTATAATAAAACTATGTCAATGTATTTAAAATCCTATATCAATGCATATCAAATTTTGTAACATTCTCCGTTTTCAAGTCTCGATCAAGCTAATAAAATTTATGTCCTTGTACTTATTTGTGAAGTATAATTACAAATTCCTCAGAAAAATGAGGTTGAATGTTACCTACAAGATAACGATTGTAATAAACAATCACGAAGTGAAGCAATAAAATAAGTACTAGTTACACTGTTAAAGAAATTCTTCATTGACGCAATAGGCACTTCTTCAATAATTCCAAAGAATGGGTATCACTTGTCTGTTATTTACCTTGATGTCCACCCTTTATTCTATTGGTGAATATAATAATAAAACATATCTATAATATAATAAGTTTTTTTAATCTTTCCGCAACCCTATTTGAGCCTTTTCCCTCTCATTTTTTAATTTTTTTAAGTATACTGATTTTTGATAGTATTTTTAAACAGAGAAAAGGTCCTATTTTAATATAAAAACTTTGAAACATTTCTTCGGAACATTAATCATTTACCTTTCCACTTGCTCCCGAATATATAACGTATTTTTTAAATGGTCCATTTTTTCTAACTCCAACTTTTTTAAATAAATTAATTAATATCGAACATTACATTCTTGTTCTTTTAAAAAGTCATTGTTGGATGAATTTAGGATTTAAAAAATATTATTAATTAAGATGGGGCAAAGTGGTCGATGGTCCGTGTGAATTGCGTCCTTTGTAATGAAATATTAAACGCCATTTCTTTGTAATATATTTACAATAACACCAAAGGTTGCTCAAAATCTTGATCCAATTTAATTATTGTGAGTTTTTACAAAGAAATAGTGTCCATTGATCAATTGCGACAAAAAAGAAGTTATTGGTGCGATGTAATTAATGTTTGCCATACTATTTGAAGGGCATTCAAGGTCATTTATCAAAAATTGTTCTTTCTCTAAATTGTGATAATTAAGAAAACACAGAGCTAAGCCTTCTTTATCACAATTTGACAACTAAACTGAATCATATGTTAATAAGATACGATATCCTAGTGTTTTTAACGGTTTTTATTATTAATTTAAAGCAAAATTTGGAGAAAAAAGAAAGCTACCACAAGAAAAAAAGGTTTTAGTGACCATTTGCGCAAAATGACTTCGAATTTATTTAAAGAATTATGACACACCCTGCCAAGTAATATGAAACACACCTTAAAGTACTATGTCACAAAGTCATCAAACCACTTGAACAAGTGTATCATTTGATGCAAAGAATAAATTTCCACTGTTTCTAAATAGAAGAGCTAGAAAAAATGTAAGGAAATTAAAATATTCTGAATCAAATGACCTTGAGTGCCCTTTGGTTTTTTTTTAAATTCTAAAAGGAATTTTAGATCATTTTCGCAGCAAAATAAACAATTTGATTAGAAATACTTTGGTTAATGTAAAGGTACCAATTAAAAGTTTCGAAAAAATGTAGATATCTTTTATAATTACTTAAGATTAACAATTAAATAATCGAATGTTTTAAAGAAATTCAAAGCCTTCAAAATCTACAACATTCTTATACATCCCGCAGGGCTTATGAACATCCCCTCTAATCATAAAAATTAAATATACTAGATAGATGAAAATATAAGGTCGATGAAGATTCATCGGCCTCTGACCTTCAGAAAACAGTTCCGTGTGGTCGAATAATGTTGAAGTCGTGAAAGATTTTGTTGAGAAAATGTAAAACTAATTGACAATAGAGTAGCGTACAATGGAACTCTAGCCAAAGCTATCCTAGGTCTTCCTAAACACAAAAAACTTGTATCTTGTTTGATCCACCTAAGCTCAAGGAAGAGATTGAAATTTCAGTAGGCGAAACATCTTCAAAGAGAGATAAGCGCTTAGTTAAAAAGCATAAGAAAGTTTCTGCCTTCCTTTAATTATTCGAAAACACTATAGTTGATGGCATTAATAACCAAACACTGTATGCTGATTTCAATAAATTATCCTCAACACAGACTTCCTTGCTTAGAACTCGTTAAAAGCTCATTCTGGCTACAATCAACCGTTCTCAGAAAAAAGAGTTGTCATCTTCCATAGCAGATGAATGACTTTCCAGCAAAAAGTTTAGAGAGCGCCGTAAACCGGCAAAGAAAATCAAAATATATGAAAAGGTTATAATTTTAAACCTAACAGCTTAGGGAAACCAAAAAACTCTGAGACCCCGCTTCGACGTAAACCTTTCAGCTCTAAGACGTAGGGCGGTTATCACTTTAGATGTCCCAGTCAGCTTTAATCCAATAAACACAAATTAAGGCATTTAAAACAGAGGACAGCTCAACAGCTTGCAGCCAGAAGCTACAATTCAACAAAGGAAGATTTAGTTGTCATGAAGTTGAGTTGATTAGCGCATTTATTCAGTTTCCAAACCGGATGGGGCAAACTGGTTAATTCTAAATCTTTAACAATAAAGTTAATTCATCGATACTGATTATTTTAAGCACTAGGACTGTATAGCGGCCATCTGACAAAAAACATTCTCCTGTCAGCTTTACTTCACCATTCGAACCTCCTCTTCGTGTCAGGTCTAGGTCTCCTCTTGACAATACCAGATACATAACTCCAGCTGTCAGGCCCGTTGCTTCTACTGACAAACATATATATGGATTTGACCAGCTTGTTTTATTTGAGTTACTCCCCATAAAAATCCCCACCGGCTATTCGAACTTCGAAGATACACTTTTCCTACAGATAAGCCAATGTATCAACAGGGAGAACTAACCCGATTTGGGCGCATACCAACTCAAGAGCAAATTGTATTATCAACATTCGATGGTGACGCGTATGTAATTCTGGAGAATAGTACTCTTATTGCTGGAGTATATGCAAATATTGCTCGCACTATGAGTATGGAACGGGTAGAAATATAAACATGGGAAACGGCACGATTACCCCACTGACCAGAGAAGCAGTTTTGGAAACTTTAGTAGGCTCCTTACGCCCAATCATATTCAACTTAAAAGTAGAGAATGTAATGCACAATCTTCCATTAGTTCAATTAAAAAATAATGTAGTACTAATATGTAAAATTATTTTAACTAATTAACTTAATTGATAACTACTTAATTGCAAATACTACAAATTTGCTAAAAAATTTTTTGTAACTTTTAATTGCAAATAATAATAATAGAATGATGCATAATGATTTCCAAAGCGTCAATCTTTCGTCTGTCTCCGAGCCCACCTTTTTCAGAAACAAATAAATAAAGTTCCGTTTTTTTTACATTCACAAAAATATTTTTTTCGGAAAATTACTATAGGTTAATCCGCGAAGAGAAAGAACTGGTTTTCAGTTTTTTTAGTAACATTCGAAGGGTTGATAATTGAAAATCAATACATTTTATTTATTTTTTTCAGATAGAAACTTTTGTATTCTGTATTTGTGTATCACAAACTTTATACTCAAAATATGAAAAAGTCAGATTTTTTACTACAATTTTTTGTTATTTCTATTGCCAAAATTCCCGAAATTATATATAAATCTCCGACAGTTACAAATAGTTCTAAATCAATTAATAGGGACTCACACAATACAAAATATCTTCATATTAATCAAATGAATTCTTTTACACAAAGATGAACGAAACTGAAAAATAAATCTATGAAAGAAATAAAAAAAAATCTGAAAAAACTTAAATAAAAATATTTTGTCATGCATAAAAATTGCATAAAAAATTTATATGTGAAAAGGTTTGTTTTTAAAAGAGAAAATATTGTAAATAATTCTTTAATATTGGAAAATATTTTTCTTTTTATTATATTTGATTTACGAAATTAATACAATGTCAATACATTTAAACAAATAGTTAAAGGTTCTAAGAAAATTAGCGGTACAGACAAGAATATTTGTAGGAAACCAATCCAAACCTAACTTTCATTCCTTTAAAATCCGGAAGTATATATAAACTTAAAACCTGACACACCTTTAATCATTTTCTCACCGTGCGCTTAACGCAATTGAAAAGTTTTTTGAAAAAGTTTATTTAAAAGTTTATTTTTCGAAAAAGTATAGGTCCAAACCGAGGACAGCACTGGTTTTTTTGGAAGCGTGTGCTATGTGAGTAATCCGAAAAATCTGAAGCTCATCCAAGAAATTTTTTTTTATCCTTCTCAATTCTCGCGCAAACATTACCTTAAATTCGAATTAATTCAAGCTCGCTATTAAATTTGTTCTAATCCGAAGGAATCTGTCCCCATCTGAAAAATCTCTAAAATTTTACGTTTTTCGGGTATATTTCAACGTTATCGGGAAATCTGAATATGTGTTAAGTTTCTTTAATATTAACACGAATTGTTATTCAGTAGTTTTGGCGAGTCTCTCACCATTTTTAAGATTACCTAAAATCTTTATTTTTTGTTTGTATTTAAACAATATTCTTATTAGATTAGTTTGTTTTGGTGAAAGACAAACCCCGTTTTTAAGAACCTTAAAATTTATTTAGTTTTCACGTTTCTCTGACCGTATTCAAGGTAATGACAAAATTTTATTTTTTTCTTAAATTGAAAATTTGTTTACTGATTTAGGTTAGGGTGGCCAGGGAGAATCCGTCTTTAGTAAATCCTAACAATATTTTCAGTTTTCGCTTTTCTCTCATCGATTTTAAGATAACTCAAAATCTTTATTTTTTTATGAATTTTGAAAACACTTCTCACCCTTTTGCCTATGTTCAGAGAAACTAACGATGAATTACAACTACCTAATTCATTATAGTAATTAGGATAAACAATTGGACTTTTTCGCAATTGGGACTTTGAATTGGGATTTTGGGGAACTTGGGATGAATAGGCTTAAGGAACTTAGCATAAAGTTAACTGTAATGCACGTACTTTTTCCATTGCAAGGGTGAGCGCGCATATTCTGAAAAGCTCTTGCAAGAGATTCATATACAGCGCCAATTATATGACTGACCAATACGGAATCGGGTCTTTGCATTTCAGCATTACATTTTTCGAGATGGTGCGAGATATTTCGATAATCGATACGTATGATCTTTTTACTATAGGAATAAGCTCCTAGGTATTTATTGAAAGGCTCCGCCTGGTGGTTTTAACAATTGAGGTAAATTTGCAAATGGATTGGACCAGTCATCCCAAAAATGCAGAACAACATGACACTTTGTTATTGAAATCTTATTATTTCATTATTAAAAATAAAAAATAAAAGCCACAAGAATAAAATATTGAAAAAAAACATAAGTTTTTAAACGAATTATATTTTTGTACATTTTAAATTTGTTCATAAAAAATCATACTTTTCCTTTTTAAAAATACCATAAATAAGGAAAAGTATCTGGAAGACTTTTCGGTGACACTAATCATTGCGAGCATAAGGTCACTATTGAATTTTACATGGATGAGCATAAGATCCATACTGCTCAAACTTGAACTTGCTTTAAATATCGTCAAAAAACACACAGGAAATATTGCTATGAACTTTGAAATCGACAAATATGCTAAAAATAAGCTGAAAAAATAAAAAATTACTGGCATTCCCGAAGAAAATGAGCTGATGGATCTAATTGTTATTAGACACCTTTACACCAGAGATAAATATACATACCTGGGCGTGCCTCAAAGCCGCATTCAGGACGTATCATCAGTGAAGGAGTCTCTCTGAAGTAGAAATAAATATCTTCGAAAAATTTAATCTTTAAAGTTGTTGGCCTTGAACAAGCTATCCGCAACTAACATGAGTGTTGTCTCCGTTGTACTCTTTTCGTATAGGGTGGTTCAATGAACGAAGAACTAGCTTCCGATCCTTGATGTCGTCACACGTGAGATCATGTATATACATAAAAGCTAGCATATCAATTCGTCCGTTTCCTGATTATACATCTTATGTCGTCAAGGCTGACGCGGACTTGTGCATCTATACTTGGAGGAAAGGTCTCAAGACATTAAAATAAACCTGCAACGACAGTACTCAAAATACTCGGTTAAAGTAATTGTCCTTATAAAGGGTTCTTTCAGATATGCGAAACATACCGAGGCACTTGGTGTTCTCAAGACGAACGAGGGTTTTTTGCCAGCCTGTCGTTATGATTTCGTTCGCCGACGCGCCCACATTGAGGCGATGAATTAATTTTAGGATGATTTGATATACTGCTGCAATGCCACCGTTAACCCTGTTCATGGATGCATTATGGTGCGTATGGCCACTAAGTGGTGCCAAAAACGTTTAGTGCTTCAGCACATTTTGCAACAATCAACGTTCCTTCTGAGTCCCAAGATCTTGTTAAAATGGCTACTTTCTTTTGCGAGTGTATCTCGGAGAAGTCCGACCTCTGAAACTTTAATTGTTCCGTTTATGGTTTTTCGAAAGCTTTGGCTAATTTAAATCGAACGCTAAAGCTGACGATGGATCAAACAAAAAAAGAAGCTTGAAACTAAAGAAAAAAGATTGGATGGGCAAGACAGAATGCGTCAAGTGTTCAGTGTGATATTGAATAAATACCATCTGGCAGAGCGCTCACGGAAAGGAATTGAAAGTTTGTTCAAGAACTGATAATCTACCATCACACACTAAACATGACAAAATTGCTGATAATTAAGTAGCATATTGTTTACAAAATACGGGTGTTATCTGACACAAGGAGAATAATACAGAAGAGTGAAAAAGGATCAAAGAGAATCAACAGTTTCCCGCTGACACATCGCGCGTCTTCAGCATTCCTCCTGTTTCTGTCAAAAATGCACTTAAGTCTAAAAAGACACAGTCCTTTTGGCTATAGTTCTGCAACATTCGGAAAATACAGGACATCTGTAATTTTTATAGTTAGACAAGTCGTCCATATTCAGCTGAAGCACTGTTCGTCCTTCCAACCACCTTTTCAAAATAGTTATTGATACCATCCCGTCCCAGAGCTGAATAATTTGTCATGCCCCTTAATACTTTTTTCACTTTACCGGTAGTGGTAAGTGGGCATTCCTGCTCAGATGTCATAAGAGCATCGCACAGCTTCTTGGAGAGTCGAGGTGGGTCAGAGAAAAACTTCGGACGTCAGATGGTACCCGTTTTCAGTCAACAATATGTTGCCTGTTATTATGTAGCTTTGACTTGTTAACAGTGTGATGACGTATCCGAAGTACGCGTGCAAACTGTTGGACCTCGACAACGAAATTTCTATCAAATTTCATAGAGTCAATCACACACTGAATAAAAAAAAAACCTTTTCATTATGGGTCATGCTAGCATTAATTCCATAAGCATCCAAAACCGAATATAATTTACCAAATATCATTAAAAAAATTACTCAACTTCCGCTGAGTCTTAGTGACAGCACTTACATCTGAAAGTATAATCGGCTTCCTGTAGATACGCGTTACTACTTGGATTATTTGAATTACTTCGAATCAGTTTAATTACAAATGGATTATTTAAATTACCTGAACGACTCTAAATTATCTGCATCAAAAGTGGCTCACTTCACTGGATTACATTAAATCACATGAGGATTCATGCGATTTCCGAGTGGATTTAATCGAATCGAAACGGGGCTGGAAGTGGGGAATCTGCGGGAAATTGGCGTTTAGGGATTATTGGGGCGTTCAGATCTTGGCGAAGTTTGGGACAGGAAGAGGTAGCAGGGAAGTGATAAGAGGAGAAGTAGATGTAAAAGAAGTAGTAGATAAAATTAGGGGGTAAAAAATTATATAAATCAGAGGGATTACAGGGCTATACGGTTCCCGAGTTGTATCATCGGATGTGCATAATAAAATTGTAACCTTGAATTTACATTTAATAAAATAAAATTGATGAAATAAATAAATTCCGAAAATGATTAACTTGTCAATTACAACACAAATTTAACGTGATATCGCTTTTAACATTTTAGTTCTACTTTCGATTACAAACAATCTAACATTAGAGTTTTGCAGTTCTTTTTTAAATTAAATTAATTATATGCAGGAATGTCTTTTACATTAACTCTTCTAAAAATGTTTGATAATAGGTGCTGCTTTCCCAATGGAGTTTCCTCTATTTCTTGTTGGGTCATCTTTTTAACTGCACCGGTGTTCATGTTTATTTTCACCCGTTTTTCTGTTTTACTTTTTGTTGTATATATTCCACGAAGATATGTATTGCCATTCAATATTGCAAAAATGTCGCCAGTGGATGATGTTAAGACGTTTTGTTCTTTAGTTGGTATTGGTTTAAATGTATTTTTTGTTTTTCGCCGCAATTGAATTGGTAGATCGGTAGGAAAACTGAATCTCCGAATTTCAAATTGCCGGGAAGGATTATTGTGGGGAATAAGCCGAATATGTTCCAGTCCGAGAGTTGAAATATGCTCAGGAGAAGACCTGGACGTGGAACGAAGAGAAGGCTCGCCGGAAGGAGATGGCCTGACAGGAGGAGACCTGGACCTGGCACGAAGAAAATTCTTAGCAGGAAAAACGCACATTTCAGGAGACGTTTCGGAGTGGGAAAAACCAGAAATAGGATCGCCATTTGGTAAACAGTCAAACTGTGAGCTCAAATCTGCAAAAAAAGAAACAGAAGAATAAATTTTTCTTTCCTTTTATTGTTACAAATAAATCATATTCGTGTAATAAAAAAACCATAAATCAAGATAAGGAACACTTTTCCCAGTTTTTTAAATTTAAGAAATGGTTCTAGACTTTAAAATAGATAGATCGAAAAAAGTAAGGCGTTTAGTAAGCGCACCAAAAATCTCGAGTTTTAATGACAAAAAAAGATTATTAATTTAAAGTGCATTGACAATCATTATAAACATTGTAACAGCACTCCTTGTAATGGGATACTAGTTAATTGAGGGTGTGCAGGGATGGTAAGCAGATGAATTGAGGCCGATGGAGGGTATAAACAACTTAAATTACATCTTTGTATCCTACGAAAGCATCATACACCGTTTCAGATTGTTTTGGATGGGGAAATAGTTTAAACCATCTAATTTCCAACTTACAAGCTCATTTGTACTCATTTTAAGGTAATATATTTAAATAGTTATAGAAATCTTTTTCCCTATTTCCGGTTAATTTTTTCGACCCCCTAAACAATTAACATTCTCAAGTTTGGATCAAATCTTCAGCATAAGAATCCACGTGCACAACATATGGTACATTTTCAACTGTACGTATATACAGATGGGACAGTCTAAATCCTAACCCGCAAAGTTGGCAGTGTACATTCTAGTCTGAAAAATCGTTCGAATTTCGTATCGATTATATTACATGGATTCTCATTTTCGGAGAGGTTAAAAAATAGAATTAAAATTATAGATATATTATATTATTATAGTCACCCAGAGAATTAAGAATAACCACCAAGAAGAAGACAAATGCATGGAAGATTCTCATTTTCGCTTAATTGAAGGAAGAAAGAAATGATATATTAATGAAGACCTAGAAGAAGAATGTAACTAATAAATATTCGGGACTTTCATTCATTTATATAATACCTTATAGTCGTTATTTCATAAATTACGTACGTCAGGCTTATCCTTCTGAAATATTTATGGTCCATTTGACTAAGGAAACAAATTTATTTCAAAAGTCTTTAAGTATGATCTCGGAATTTATATAATGTTTAAGGTTTTAGGTAAATTTATTATTTTCATAAAAATAAAAGAAACTTCACAAAATTAGTATTAAATACGTATTTCAACTTATAGATTAATAAATAAATTATATAAATTATACATAGATAGATAAATAAATTCTCTAAATTTCCTAAGATTTCTTAATTCCTTCAATTCTCTGAAATCCTGGATATTTCTGCATTTTCTAAATTTTTCTAATGTCTTTAATGAAACTAAGTTACGTAAGTCAATGCGAAAGGCAGCTTAGCAAGATTACAGAGTATTCATGTTCTTGCTCGAGTATATACATGCAATCCTTACATTGAAGGTCAAATACGAGCGAAAATAATCATAGAAGGCAGAAAAATTAGCACATGAAACGAAAAGAAATCTGGGGAACTCTGGTTGCGCATAATCTGATTAAATTTTGAAGTAGAGCTTGTGCACTGTAATCTTTCACATTATTAATTTAGTCTAAAAATAATATCTTAAAGCGTTGCATTAAATCATTATTCAAAATAATAATAAAAAGCTATGCATTATGTTTGCTAAGGCTACAATCTTTTCTCAGTGCCCAGCCAAACTTATTCAGCAATAAATAAAACAAGTTTAATTTCAATCCCTTACGAAGGAACTTTTTTCCTTCGATTTTGCTCCGTTTTTCAATTTTTCTTTTTTATACATTTGACTGGCTCTTTCAATCAATTCAGTTAATCGCTTAATTTGCTGGTGATTTCTACGCTAAAATGGATTTGCAAAGAATAAAAAACTTATTAATGATCTTGTAATCCGGCAACACCAAATTTATTTTGATTGATGGAAGTTAGCTGTAAACATGATAATGACCGATATTTCCATTATTTTTTAATTAGAAAATTAAATATAATTATTAATTTACCTATATGAAGGCTCTATAAGAAGACATAATTATCATTTAGAAATAGAAGTATTTGGAACGATTTGAAATTTTTAAGTAATTTCATTACATATTAAATCAATCATTTTTATACTCGAAAAGTATTATGAATTTCTAAAAGAGTTCATATCGTACATACTCAATAACGTTACTCTATTTTGAATTATTTGTTTCAGTTCTTTACTATGGGATTGTTAGAATTTAACCTAATTATTTTAGAATTAGCAGTAAGAAAACTGTTGCAAAGAAAGTTTACGTAGATCGTTTTCTATTTTACAATTGCAGGAACATAAACTATGTTAAAATATTTAATAGATAATTTGAAAGGACTAAGAGTTTCGAAAAATGTACGTTCTCAGTGTAACTTACAAGGTGTAACCGATTTCTTCACACTTCGGCATCGAGCAAGTAAACTAAACTTTGTTCGAGATTCTGGTAGTGTCGCTCCCACTTTCAGGTTAGAAAGCGTGTTTACCTTTTCATACTCCTCACTAATCTACTAGTGCAAGTTAAAATTTGCTTGCACAAGAAGCGAAGATCTTTTTGCGTCATCCATATACAGACGGAGTTCTCAATGAGGGGGTTCTCAATAAGAGTTCTTGCCCTAATCCGTGATCGAGCGGTACCCTCACTACCGTGCTTTTTTGAATTTCTGCGAATCGATCCGTGCAATTCTTTTGAGCAATATTCCATGGAGAACCCATGAAACAAACGTTTACGCACTATAGGAACGTGAAAAATCATGGAGAGTCGAACCGCTCTTATTGAGAGACCTGATTAAATTTGTGTGAGTAAGGGTACCACAGTTCTCGGAAATTCCTTCCCATAGAGCGTCTATAAATTGGACAGTAAATCTAATTTATCAGAGAGAAATGAATTTCTTTCTGCATTTTACAATGTGTGAATGAAACTTCAGGCAGTTGATTAATTTATTTATCGACTTCTTTTCTCACTGCATTTTCTGCGTTTCTATTCTTAGGTGCCATTTCCCATTTACCATCCACAGTCTCAAGGTGTATGACATTCAAGCTATCCGCAGGATAGCTTTTTTGGCACGTCTCATGTCTGTAAGTAGTCGAATGTCTCCCTTTTTTGGAGTGGTACCATTGGTGACAACCATTTAGACGTGCCTGTAACTTCTTCAATGATGTCACAAGCCATAAGCTCTTTTATTTTTTCTTCTGCCTTCTCTCCTACTAGAATAGGAATTCTTCTACACGGTTTTGCCACTTTTCTGACTAAATCGTCGATGGTTATCACCATTAACACATTTCTTAGTTTCTGAAATACCATAGCCTTAATTTGGTTAAGTCTGGAACCTACTAAGGATAAGACATAAGACACTTATGAAAGTTCTTGCGCCTAATAAATTTGCTGTTCCATCTTTGATGACATGAAAAGTAGCCTGTTTTGGACGGATAACTATGAGTATTTCTGTCTTAAATGAGCTTACAATATTTGAAAGGGGGTAATACTGTCATAAGCTATAATCTATATCTTCCAATTGTATATTTATTGCCTCTAATTAATCTGCTTTAATTACAATTTTATCCAACGTTACGCTATCCTCCATTGTTGGAATTTTCTCCCTTAATTCCGTCGAGAGGCATTTTTCCGTGATATTTTCCATCGTGTATTCTTCGAAACAGGTGAACCTGAATTTTTCTGCTTGGTTGCGCAATCTGACTAGAAATCACTCAAATTTTTCCAAAGGTTCTTGCTTCAGGAGTCGAAAGATGTGTCTTTCATAGACCTTACTCTTTTTATTAGCGAAAAATATTAGCCCAACTTTTATAAAGCCGTGCTAAATAAGTCAACGCACTCTTGGGTTTCTACATAAGACTCTGGTATGCAATGGTAAATTTCTTGGAGTCTGAGACCTTCTAAATGCAAAAAGTTTCCTTTTTTTCGTTGTAATGCTTTGCCTATTTCTTTCAATTAAATATTAAGTAGACGCTTCCATTTATCCCATCGTATGCTTCGACTGCTTCTAAACTTGTGTACTGTGTATCTAATTTACTAGTCAGATCAACACCTACTTTTATCATCATATACTATTTATGACTTGAAGGTGAAACTTGTGCCTGGATTTTATTTAACTTTTATTTATTTTTATATTTGATGATCCTTGTCAATGCAGCATGCCTTCTAACGCAATAAAATACGTCTTACAAGCTCTCGAAATTTTGAAGTTCTCATGCAATTTAATGCCTTTTTTTTAATTTAATGATCAGAGTCGTTTCTGCTTCTTTTATGCGTAATGCATTTGAATGCCACTAAAGTTAAAAATGTAATAAATGTAGAAATTTATCTTGGTTTGCAATAGTGTGATTAATCCTCGTCGCTACGGGCGGAAAGGCAACAATTCAAATCGAGAAGTCCCAAAACATATTTAGATCTTTTTTAAATTCTTTGAATTCTTCTCAAAGCTTAAAATTCCATGGAACTAATCCGAATGAATGGAGTATTACCGGGACGGCAAGCATGTTCCTTGCAGATACTTTGTTCCTCGGCGACCGTTCGCAAGACCAAATCTGTCGGATTAGACGTTTGTATCTGCTTCGAAAAGTATCCTTTATTAAGGAAGAGGTAAAGGTTTCAGCGCAAAAAGAAACACTCTTTTTGCGAATTTTTTTTAAGAGTATGGATTAAGCAAATCTATTAAAACTATCTGTACATTATTAAGTATACTTGAAGGTATATTCTGTAATTTTTTCATTTGAAAATGTTCAAAAACATGCCGGTGACAGAGATTTTTCGAGAACCTCTTGAAAAAAAAACGGTTTGCGGTGTTCATTGCATCTCAGTCAAAAATTATTTGAGATCAAAAACCATTTAAATTTAGTCAAAGTATCATCAAATCCTCCCCCCAACAGTCTTTGATTATTTTTTTTGCATTTAAAAATTTTTGGTGGTCATTTAAAGTGTAATCTGCTATTTTTCACGAAAAATGCCACCATTGTGGAGGTGTAGAACACCCTCAATATAAAAAAAAAAATTTTACTAACCGTTTGGGGGAGGTATTTTATATGTAGAAAAAAACAATAACTTTAAAAGTTTTGCTCAGATCGACTTAAAATTTGGAGAATATATTCTTGAAATGTTTAACAACAAGACAAGACAAACAAACAAAAATCAATTTTTTTAAAGTGCAAACCTTTACCCCCCCCCCCCTTAATGTAGCATCCTGAATGCGGATCTGTGGCACGCCCAGGTACGTATAATTCTCTCCACAGTAAGGGGATGCCAATAGGTTTTCCTCGCTTCAAATTAACATTAGCGCATTTTTCTAACCCAACCTCCATTCCTATTTCCTTAGTGTATGATTCAACAATCCTTGGAGCTAGATATATTTTCTCTTTATTTTTAGCATAGATCTTAATATCATCCGTGTGAAATATATTAGTGACCTTGTGCTTTCGATTTGCAGATTTGCCGCAAATGGACTTCTGGGAATGGTGAAGGGCTAGAGATAGTGGCAACAATGTGAGGCAAAAGAGGAGTAATCAATCCAGGCCATCGATAGGTCTCGCTGGTATGTTGCTGCATCTTTGCAGACATATCTATCGGTGAGCAAATGATCCCGCCATTCTGCTACGCCTTTCTTTGCACCGCGTTGGTCATATATTTGTTGCCATTCAAGTCCGATTGTCCAAACAATCCTATCAATTTAGTATAGCTGTGAAGATATTATACAGTGCGTTAAGACAAGTGATTAGAATTTAATTTTTCGGGTCAGCTAAGTTGACCATTTTTGGCAGGAGAAAAGAAATTTTGGCGCCCTTCCACCAATCACTTCGAATTTAACTCTTTCGATTTTAAATATGAGGCGAAAGCACGGACCAGGTGCTGATGGGTTTTAGGCAGCTCATTTATTGATATCCTACAATTTCACCTGTGTTTATTTTACTCTACGGTAAAAAATAAAAAACATCCATTTGATCCTGGCCTAATTGCAGACTATTACCAATTTTTATCAACAAACAAATATTTTCGTACATATTAGCTCTATCCACGAAGCTATTATGAGATATTCCTTCCCTACGCATAAATCTCATTAACTTTATGTTTGTAATAACTAAGATCACCACCAAGGTAACATATATTCATACAATGATGAAACACCACGATAAGTTTTGAAATACACAGTTAACTAATTTTATTAATAACGCACTTAATCAGGTTTTCACCTAATTGCAAAAAATGGGGATCGTTTATACTCTGGCCTTTGCGTTGATGATCATCTTTAATTCTATTGGTGAATAAAAAACTATAATATATCTATATGATGATCCGCATTCCATCCCAATTGTTGTTTTTCATCACCATTCCAAATCTACAAACCCAAAAACCCCAAACCTAAATTAATACACCTCTAACCCCAAGCTTAAGCCCACAAGTCTCAAGCTTAAAAATTTTAAACATTCAAACAGTCTCTTATCTGTATTATTCTTGTTGAATTTATTGGAAAAAGAGCATTAGTTTTCTGTCGTAAAAGTGAAGCTATGTACATGAAAATATTTTATCTCCACGTTGTACCGTCGGAGTCAATTGACAATTGTATAACGCTCAATTTAGACGTTTCTTGAAACTAGCAACTTAAAAAGCGACCCGGTTTAAGTTCTATTTTAAAAAAGGGGGTAGATGACGAATTTCGTTTTTACCAATGAGGCTTACCTGCATAATAATTAATATGCGGTAAACGCCTCTGCAATATGCCACAAGCGGGGTGAGTGGTTTAAAAGCCGCTCCCAAAGAGGAAGCGCGTCTTCTCTGCGATGCGTCGGCACGTGTGTATATACTATAATGTTCTTAGAGCTGATGTGCTTCCAAGATTTAATTGGAATAAAAAAGATAGAAAGAACATTTTGTCCAAGAAAATTGTGCTCGAAATCAGAGACGATTTTCATTGTATTTAGATTTATATTGGTCACGTAAATATCACGAAGAACCGGTCTCTTATCTGGTCTCGACGACCTTACCCTCGCTCACACTTAATACAATTCTCCTGCGCACGCTTCTCATTCATGTTCGACGAACTTCTCTTCAATTTCTGGGAAAACAGGCGAGAATTTGTAGAAAGGAAACAATTATTTGTGTTGACGTCATTCTCCAAAAGAAAATAAATCTTCTCTATCTTCTTGGGAGTCTTTCTAGACAAATGATTAAAAGTAGAGTAAGGAGCAAAATTTAAATTCTAAAAGTGAAATCTATCTCGTACGGAGATCTGAAAGTTTTTCTTTAAAGTAGCTTCAAGTAGGGAAAATGTGATTCTGCAGAGCGGAAGCAACAATTGGATTCGCGAGTCACAATGATGAAGAATTAGTGATTCCTAATATCTCCTTAGAGATTAGATTTAAAATCCAGGATCAAGATACTGAGTGCTCCTCGCAATTCAATAAAAATTCCCACTTGAACTTCCAAGAAAATGGATAGAGTTTTGTGTTTGTGGTTGAAATGCTTCAATTGATAATAGTTCGTAGTCTTGTCTGCAGAGGATTTTTATTAAAAAAATACCAAAAAATTTTTTCAGATCATTATAAAAATATTTATAAGTCTTGCTATCCAAATGCTATGATTGATTGAGGTAAGATCTGGATAACGAATACTTTGTGTGTTTATAGTGTGACATTTCTCAGTCAATGGCAAAAGGGAGATAAAAAGAAGAGACGCTTTATGTCTCCACTGATTTGGCGAGAGCCAGAAATTCATGAAGACCACTGTTACAGAAGTAATTTTCTGGGTATTTGCCATTTTAACCTTATTAAAATCCATATATTTAATATAAAATGTGTATTGTCCAATTTGTCCTGCGTATCGTGCTTTTTCAGAAAGTGAAAAAATTGAATTTTACTATTTTCAGTAAAATAACAAAGCTCGTCAAAAGACTAATACAAAATGGATACGATTTCACAAACTTTTCAACAATGCCTGGACAATTTATGAAATGAACAATTTTTATGGCAAATCTTAAACTTTAGCACTAAAAAGTTGAAAATATGTTTTAAAAATCAAAAATTAGGACTTCACAGAGCTTTTAAGGCACATTGTAAGTTATATTTTTTTTAAATTTGAAAAAATCAAATGTCTCACTATAAATAATTTTAAAAAAATCCTAATATCTCTGAAATCACCAAAGTAATGAAATTTCAAAAAAAGGCAAAATTGCACTTATAATGGAGAATATTTATTGTACACTTTGGCTGCTCTTCTCTGGGCATTATAGATAATGCCTAGGCAATCAGTATAATAGAGAGTATTACCTACTTTTATATTGAGAAAGCTTAATTTATTCACGGAAAGCAAGTTTTGAGAAAGACTTATTTATAATTATAATTTAAAGAATTGCAACATTTTTTTTATTGTTGTTGTTGAAGAGAGACAAAATATTTTCTAATTAAAAAAACACTGGAAAATGCCAACTTTATTAATGATAAAACTGTAATTATGAACTGAGCTACATTTCCTTATCGCATTTTAACAAATTATTATTATTTCTTAATGATTTTATACATTAAATAAATATTTTCAAAAGCTTGATATGTCAAAGCTGTAATTGATTTTTTTTGCCAAACAAAAGTTTATAGGTATTTATCGATATCTTATAAATTCAGCTGTCTTTATTTTCTCTACGATAAAAGTAAAAAAACATGCATTTGCTTTAAGCTTAGGGACGAATTACCTAACATTTTTATTCACAAATAAACACTTTTTCACATATTAGCTCTATACAAGAAGCTATTGTGAGATATTCTTTATCTACGCATGAATCATATAAGCTTTATGTATATAATAATCGAGATAACGATCAAGGTAACATATGTTCATACTATAATGAAACACCAGAATACGTTTTTAGATACACTGTTAAATAATTTCTTTAATAACCCAATAATCAGTTTGTCCCTGGATTCCGAAAAATGAAGATCGCTTGTATTCTGGTTTTTACGTTGATGGTCATTTTTAATTCTATTGGTAAATGTAATACTATAATATATTAATAGTTCTAAAAACATTTTTTAGGTTTATGAAAATTAAAAATAAGAGCGTTGCGATCCGCATTCTATCCCTATTTTTATTTTCCTCACAATTCAAAGTTTCAAAAACGTGCTCCGCGATCGAAAAGAAAGCGCTTCTATTGTGCGGAAACCTAATAACATTTTTTACACAAGCCTTTTTAGTATCAGTTTCGCAACTCAATATGGCTGCTTAAGTCTAAATTGCGTATCGAAATTTAAAAAATGGAACCTGGAAAAATAATTGTTTATTAGTGGGAAGAAATTCTAGGAAGGGATAAGGGACCTTTTTTTGGGAAGTGATTCTTAAACTTACAACGGCTATCATCTAATTTCATCCCACTTCCTAATGCTTTATTTGAAAGATACGAAATAAATTATATAAATGGAAGTTAGGAACACCTAAGAAAAGGATAGAAATCGCAAAACCACAAAAAATATGAAAGGCAAGCTGATGCATTCTACCGACATTTCTAACGCCATACCCACGATAAATGCCCCGGAAATAGAAATTGCGAAATAAAATACGCAAATAAAACACGTGGTTATCGGCGCGAGAACCGTACAAATTTCAACTCAATTAACTGCGAATACTAAAAAACACACAGCGCAATCTACGCACTGACTAGACTACTGATAAAAAAATCGAATAATTTCACAAAGAGCACTCTGTACAAGGGGCAGGTATAGATCCAATTATTTAAAGTCCAAATTCAAAAATTCGAAACAATTAGGCTATGAATATTATCGATTGTTCGGGACCAAACAAAGGTATGCGACATAACTTAATCGAAGCCAAGAACGAAAGGGACCTCTAATGGCAGGCTTGGAACATACGGACTGGCATTAACGTGGGCTCACATTCATCAAGTTTTAAAATATACTCGATATCAAGTAAAAGTTTGAATTGCTGTTTCTTATTCTACAACAAAGAGTTGGTTGGAACGAAGTGCCAGACTAGATCAATAGATGACGAGTCACGTAAGGTTATGCACATGTAAAAGAATTGGGTAACGGAGCGTTTCTGTACATACCAGCGGCGGAAGCTGCTAAAACACTTGGCCTTGACTTTAATATTAAGGTAGAGTAAGATTCAAGAAATCCTATCCATCTCAGATACTCACTTATGAAGAGGTAGAATGAAAAAGCAGATGCGAGAAGCTTCCGCGAAGATCTCCTCGAAAAGAGAATGCACGGCATCTTCCTAGGGAAATGAAGTCAATGGTCAAAAATGAGAAGCGCCGCATATACTGGAACTTCATAGTGTAGACAATTGTCTGTTAAGATAGTCATCCTGCTCATCCGTGGTCTTGGAGGTGCATGTCAATAAGATGCTAACAGACTAACGGAAAATGCAGAAGGATTTCATCCTTGAGTCGCATCGTGTGCTCAGCGTGCACTGGACTTTTACCGGATCATCGTGTTCAGTCCATTGGAAACTGTACATTCCAATCTCACGGTCGCGTGAACTTATTAGAGCTGAAATTTCTCCGTGATTAAACCAGGAATGGTTTCAGTTTTTCAGAATGACACCCGCTACCGGTGCAATCCCGCGGTTGTTCTTAACTTATTACACATAATAATATATCTATAATTTTGAAAAGAGCAAAAATAGTTCTTCTTCATGCTTTTCAAACCTGATAACATTTTTCAATAAAAACTTTTTTGTGTAATTTCAGAAAATCAATAGCTGGAATGTAGTTACTATCTTTTTTAATTAAAAATGGCTGAAAAATACATGTGCAGTTAAAGATTTATTTCTGTACGTTCTAAAAGATTTTTTATTAAATTTCTATCAGTTGTGTTAGATATTGTGCTAAATGTTCTGATACAAGTATGTAGAAGATGCGTTCTCGCATATTAATGTAAACCAACAATATCTACTCTTAAAAATTGCCTGCTTTCTTAATAATTCCCTTTAATTTAAAACAATGTAATCGTTTATTTCTTCTTGCAGAGATAACTTCACAGTTCGACTGCTTACCTAATGGCGCACCTATTCCTGGTATTTCTCGTGACAGTCGACATTCCTTTTCTGCCTCTTCGTCTGACATACAACGTTCGCCTGCAAGATCTCTTCCTCTTTTCGCTCCTGCTCTTCGTGTCAGGTCCAGGTCTCCTCCTGCCAATACCAGATTGATAGATCCATCTACCGTGCTCATAGTTGATTCTAATGGACATAAATATAAATTTGACCAACTTGAATTTATTCGTCTTACTCCGAAAAAGAACCGAGACCGGCAATTTGTACTTCGAAAATACAGTTTACCTACGGATAAATCAATTCGAATACGCGTAAAACCGGGTAACTATTGGCCTGTATCAGGCGAAGAACAAATTGTGTTATCAACATTTAATGGTGACGCCTTCGCAATATTGGAACGTTATAATGTTCTTGGTGGAATATATACGCGTCGTTCTCGCGATACATATCAAAAACGGGCAAAAATAAACATAGCAAGCGGCAATATTACTATATTGACGCCAGATGAAATCAGTGAGATTCCGGTAGGCGAGACACGCCCTATCTTATTTCATTTTACAGTAGAGCATGTTAACCGACACTTTACAAACCATTGATTCATTAAGAAAAATATGAAATTGAAGTATTAAATTGCTTGTGATCTGAAGTCGTCGATAACAAGTAATAGTAAGTAGTAATTACAAATAAATGTAAAAATGCAAATTGCAAATTTGATTAAAATGCAAAAATCATAATACTTGTATATTATACCGCTTCATTCTGTAAACAAATTTGATAAAAAATTAGCATATAATTTGATTACAGGTAGAAAAGTGGAATTTCTTTTTTGATTGTATTCTGACATTATGCTATCTATTTCAGCATATCATAATGCATTTGTCATGTGAGGTTTCCGTTTAGTTCGGGAACAAAATACTTTAATTGAAGATGTTAGTATTTTTTTTTTCGTAAAAAACGTATATCAAAAACGGAACCTGAAAATGATCGCACAACAATGACTTGTAATCCGGTAATAGTTGTTAGTTGTTATAGTTGTACGTAAAATGGCCACTTGGTAATAAAAAACTTATGTGCTCTTAGTGAATAATCCCAATTTTCATAATTTTTTATTAAAAAAGAATAGCAAAGAAATACTGCAGTCAAACCTGGGAGCCCTATCCTCTAAGCGGTACATAAAGGTATTCACATTATTTATATTTTTTTGCAAAAACTTTACTCGGGTGAACCCGGTTATACATCATAGCCACGGACGAAGTCAAATAACTGATGCGATTAGGATGTTATTACTTAATCTGATACGACGCATGTAACCTCCTGCGATGATGCTTTAGGTGTACAATTACGAGCTACCGCGAGAGTTGGTGGTGACAACAGCCACCCCTGGATGCTTTCTTAGAGCTCCCATCAGTTTGCCTGCAAAATCTTTCAGGGGATTTCTACGGGTTTCAGCAATTAAAATTTTTGGAACTGATTAATGAGGTATAAAAATAAATATCTCAGAATGATAAGCTTGAATGTAGTCTATGTATTTGTTTGACATAACCCGTATACTATTCGTATTTGGCTTTTTTTGAAACACAATATCTCTCAAACCCCGAATTGAATTTAAGTGACTTTTACAGGTATAGCGTATGTTTTAATAGCATTTCCAATGCAATTTAAACACACAAACAAAGAATTAAAAAGCGTCTGTGCTCTCGGTGTAGAAACTCATCAGAACCACTTGTTGAAGAAACAAACCCAGTACCGCCTTCAGTTACTTTGGAACCTGCCCTTGAAACTGCGATTCTCATGGCGATAGCTATTTTCAAAGAAATGATTAAAATGATCGCACACTGAAAAACTTCAAGCCTAAACGGCGAGCTCCAAATATTTTTATTGGCTTGGCAGAAAAAAATTATTTTGTTGTACGAACCAAATGACCAAATAATTTTTCTTTTCTTTAAGAAAACCTTTAAACTTAATAAAAAGTTCGGTAAAAAGGTGGTATCGAGTTCGCCACATTTCATAAGGAAAAAAACTTAGTAATAAATTCGTCGCATATTCGAAAAAAGAAATTTTATTTTTGACCCTGATTTTACCTTCATTTTTTATGACAACAAAGTAATTTAATTTCTAACACACCTCCTAAAAATACTTTAGGCTTGATAGCAAATCTTAATTTTTATAATTCCCTGATATCCCCTTATTTTCTACTAACTAGTTCCCTGTTTTCCCTGATCGTTGATATTTAAAGTTCAACTCCAGGTAAAAACTCGAATTTTCTGATTTTGGCGTAGACATGTCTCCAGGAATTTCTAAGAACAGTTTTAATTTCATAGTCAGATGAAAAACTGAATTTTACTATTATGGTGCCAAAATAGCTACAGCTCCTTCGAAACACATTCCTCTGTTTCGAAAAAAAAGGTTATTTTTATTATGGATACATTTTTTCTCAAAGAAAGCAACATTCCTAACGTAGGCACAACTGGAAATATCAGAGAAAAACTGGTAGTTTGCTAACTTTTTGTCTGAAGTAAAGGCTGGCCTTCTTTAAAGCTAAGACTGCAATATAATTTTTTTAGGTTTCCTGATTAGTTACTTTAAATTTTATAGATAGCCACATAAAAAAAAGATTTGCAATCAGAACATGTTTTGAAGTTTTACACATAATCTTAGAAACTCTCACGTCTCATTTCCATGCTCTTTTTTTCAAGTATGACCAGTTTCTATCATTTTTTCGTTTCTTTATTAACTTTTTCCAAGTTTTGAAACTTCGTAAAGGGCTTACGAAGTTTTCTTACACATTTAATTTAGTGTGCTGACATAAATTCTGAGCAAATATAAGTTATGTACATTTCAGGTGATGGAATAATCTGAGAATCTCAAGGTAAATTAATATCAGTGATACACCTTTTTATTTTAATATTTATGTATTTCTTGTTTTAGGCATTTATAGCACTTGAGCAATATAATTAGTGACACTTGGTTCACAAAAAATACTGTCATATTGAAACCTTGTTTGAAAAATCATATAAACTTTGAAATAATTAAATTAAAATTCGTTGTTTTTTTTCGCTATACTGGAGGTTAAATTAAACGACTTGTTGATAATGACCCAGAAACCAGAATATACCTTTCTAAAGGCTTTTGACACACTGATTTCGAATCTGGCGTTAAAATTGCTTAAAGCTTGGTTTTTTTTCGATATATTCCAATCTAAAAGTTTATAAAATTCTGTTTTTCGCTATATTGGAGACTAGATAACACAGCCTGTTGATTTTTTCCCTAAAATCTAGAAAAAGCGTCTAAGGATTTTAGGGATAATAATAGCGAATATGCTTTCAAAATTTCCAAACTCAAGATGGCGGGTACAACTTCCACACTCAATCCAGATTCGGATTCAGCGCGTCAAAACCCTTCAGAAAAGTTCATTCTGGTTTCTGGCTTTTAAGAAAAAAAATGTTATCGGCGCCTGTGTGTGGTGGGCCAATGATAATAATAAGAATACTGAAAAATAATAAGGCTGTTCAAGTATAACAGCGCTAAAAAACATCATCGCAAGAGATTTCAAACATCGTATTAAAGTTAAACGATCTAAAATTGGTACATAAGCAATTGAGAAATGTCGGTAATTTTAAATGATTACAATTCTAGAATTCTGAATTTCCACGTTAAACGCTAAATTTTTCATTTTTGGAAAGTACAATTAGCTTTTTAAAACTTATTAGTTTGTAAGTGATATTGCAATGCACTTCCAACTTTCTATGGTCCAAAGAATTCGGATAAAGTTTTTGCAGTTTTAGAAATACAAAAAATGATATATATTTTTATATTATATACTATATCTTGGAATTCAGTTGAATCAAAAGACGGTGACACCAGGAATTTTCTCTTTGTTTACTAGGGGTGTTAGTTGAATTTTGCCGGTTTTTTCAATAAAGAAAACATTTAATCCTCAAGGGAATCTCAAAACAATTTTATTTAAAGTATTAACCATTGGATTCTACACATGTTGCCCATCTTTCAGGCAAATCATGGATACCATTCCAAAAAAACTTTTTCTCTTTCTAGGCAAACCATTCGACGAGCCATTTTTCGTCTTCTACAAAATTGGCGAAGCGCTGCTCTGCGAGTGAGTGTCCCATCGATGCGAAAAGGTGAAATTCGGACGGAGTGAAGTCTGGAGAGTACAGCGGGTGCGATAATATTTCCCAATTCAATGCTTTTAATGTATTCTTCACCACTTTAGCGGTATGAGACGGCCCATTCCGGCCGTTTTTCTATCAACGCATAATTCATCGCAATGTTGGCAAATTGCTCCTCGGGTCATATTTAGTTCACCATAAGTTTCTACCGGAAATCGATGAACTTCAAGTGCTTTTATCTTTTGATGAAATCAGAAAAGCAACGAATGCCGCAAATGCGATTTACTTGGAATGAAATTCGGAATATTCAATGAGGTAAACAACTATGATGCTATTATTTTGGGGGAATGGAATTGTGTATATTTGAAGGTTATTATCAATAGAAAAATATGATCTAGATGCTAAATGATAAAAATGTATACATATCTCTAGCGACGTCTATGAGTAAAACCGGTAAACATCAACTAACACCCCCGGTAAGTGTCAGCGATGTCTTTCTATTATTTTGGGATAAAAATCAAAGTCCATTTTTAATTACAATATCAAAATACCACGATACATATAAAAAATTAATCCTCCGTCTTTGGTGCAGAGTTCAGTTCACCTTTCGATTGCTTACATAATGGTGCTCTTAATCCTGGTGTTCCTCGTGGCGACCCACCTTCCTCTTCTTCTAATCCTTCGATCAAGTGTTCTCGTCCTATGGAAGATATTCCTCGTGCCAGGTCCAGATCTCCTGCCAGTTTAATAACTCGACCAACCCGGCTTCCTTTTTCTGACATGCTTGGATATGAACATCACCAACTTCAATTTATGCGGCTTGCTCCCACAAGAAATTTGAACCGGGAATTCGAATTTCGAAGATACAAGTTTCCGGCGATTAAACCAATTAAAATACTCTTACAGCCGAATGTTTTTGGGTCTGTAGGAACTGACGAGAAAATTGTATTATCGACATTCGATGGTGACGTATTTGCAATATTTTTAAGTAATGATGTTTTTGGTAAAATATATCAATATAAGACTATCATGCTAAATAAACGAAGAGTGGAAATAATCATGGGAAGCGGCACGATTACTTCATTGACCAAAAAAGAAATCAAGGAAATTCCAGTAGGTGTCAATCGCCCAATCTTCTTGAATTTTAGAGTAAAGCCTGTAATTCAGAATTCTCCATACATTTAATTCAATTGGAAAAAAATGTCTTTGAACAAAGAATCATTGCCTTTTGCTTCTCTATAATTCAACGAGTTAAATTTTTCGAATTATAATATAATTTAATATTCTATTGCATCGAAAAGTAAAGACTAAGTCCTGAGACATTGAGTTTTTGAATACAGGAAAAAAAAGTTTTCTTCAGAAAAGGGTAATAAATTCTAGTACATTTCGAAATAATTTTCAAGTTTAAATTCCCAAGGGTTTTAAAGTCTTCTTTTGGTGCTAAGTAAATATTGAATTTTTAATTCTTTACATAAATAAAAACTTACTTGCTACATATAAGGATGCTGAAGAAGCATATAAAAATATTTGATTTTGATTAACAAAAAAAAAAAAAAAAATTATTCTTTTTCCAATAAATAATAAAATTTAGTACAAACGTCGATGATTATGAAACTAAATCCTTTTAATACAATGCGTATTGAGCTTTTTAGGAATTTTTTTATGCACGTAACCCGTTTTTGTAAGAAAGCTGAATATATAAATTCGCACTACTACACTTTGTTTCTCATTCACGTAATTCGAAGTTTAAATTATGGAATTTCATTATTCTATAACTTAATAAACAATAGGCTTCTAATAATTGCATATGGAATAAGCTCCTAAACTTGTATTATTGTATTCACCTAAACTTGACATGGTTCCACATTTTGAGAACCACTCTAAACCAATTTGTCAGGAATTATTTCCCGCTCGTGTTTACAAAACATAAATTCGAGCTGGAAAAACCTTCCCAAACTTAAATCGTTTTAGAGTGGCAATCAAACGACCTCACTTTCTCTCTATAACAAAGGCTACCACTTGGGACGGAAGAGCGTCATAAAATCACATTTGGCGCATCTGCGATGGAAGGTTTCCCCATCACGCGCCAGGCCTGTGAAGTGAGTCATGCCGCATCACGACTCTCACTCTCTCTTGCTCTTTTTCACTCTCTCTCTCCCTTCAAGTGGAAAGTGCCCAGCGATTATTCTTACCTTTCAATTAAATTAAACTGAAATAAAAGCAGGGTTAGGGAACAAAGAATTTCGTTAATTTTAAGTTCGCCTATTCTGTATATATATATATATATAAATATGCTTACATAATATCCACTTGATGTACTTCAATTTACCTTGTATTTGCGTTATATTTCTTAGTTTTTTTCATAAATTCATTATTATTATTACGGATACTAAAAAAAAAAAAAAAAAAAAAAAAAAAAAAAAAATGTTTTCAGAGGCTAAAGAGGGTTACAGTCCAACATTTCGAAGAAATTTTTGGTTAGGGTTGGATTTTTTATATATTTATAATAGTTTTTGCAC
>JAAAKG020180428.1:0-26045 GCA_010014905.2 Druon quercuslanigerum
TAAATCAATTTAATTTATTTTATTTTTAAGGAATTTTAACTGATTTGAAGTATTTTAACTAATTAAATCGTATTTCCAAAGGTATCAAGGGCTTTTAATGAAATTTCGACCCATTTTTTAAGATATCATAGGAATTCATAGATTTTTACTGTGTAAATTATATTGATGCAGAATAGGTATTTTTGTGTATTTCTCTACGAAATTATTTTTGGTCTTAAATACATTTTTCTTTTGCAGTTTATCTACTTTTTACATTAATTCCTTCAATATTTTTATATTAGATTCAATTTATTCCAATACCTATGATCGTTTTCTATTTAATGAATTTCTTTTAATCGCGGGAAAATCTTAAGATTATGATTATACGCCTCTATACTGATTTTCTCATAATGTTTCTTCGTAAGGGCAATTTGTATTTTTGCATGAAAGTTGACTATTAATAACAATACATTATTTGTCTTAAAAAAGATAAAGCGGTTTTTAATTTTATGATATTTTTGAGAGCTCTCCCCCCTTTTATTTAATAACTCCAGGCCTACCCACTCATTTTTTGATAGTCTCAAATCAGATTATAAGGTAATTATTGCTAATCTAGGTTTAATAATCTTTTAAGTGAATATAAGAATTGAATGACACGTGACAAGATCTGTAATAGAATCAAGATTATGGATCCACAGTGTATTATATTTTATGATCAATTTCAAGATTGTAGTATCATTTTTACTTCCTACGACTCTTTGTGATCATTCATGCTTGACTTTCACTCGATATTTTATAATTTTTTCATGATAATCGAGTAGAAGGTGCTAAGTTAAAAGAAGTTATTTTTTTCTAATTTTTAATTGTAGAATATAAATTCACTTTAATATTATAAATACTTTGCATGCTTGCCTTGTCGAAAAAGTATTTTACTCCTACTAAAAAAGTTCTAGCGAAAACATGAATGCTTATGAAGATTTACATTTTCGCAAATTATTTTTGAAAGTATAGATCATACCTATTATTAAATTGTTTAAATATTAGTTTCTTATCCAAGTAACAGGTATAAGAATTGGTACTTTAAATTGTTACTTCCATACAATAAATTTATTATAATTGTTTCGCGGTTTTAAAAAAATCATGATAAAAAGTCATTGTAAGAAAATTAGTATAGAAATAAATGATGTAAAAATAATAAAATAATTGATGTTATAAATAGAGAAACTACAAACGAATGATTTCTTTCTTTATTTATTTATTTAACGCCGAAACTCAAATTATTTCGTAAAGTTCCACGAATATCAAGGTATTTTAGAGGATTTTGAAAGATGAAATTTTTAAAAATAAAGCAACGGCTTTGAAGAATTGTAAGGCAGTTCAAAAATTCTAAGTGGATTTAAAGCATTTTGTAACATTTTATAAGGTTTCAGGGGAATTAAAGAAGACTAATTTCTAGATAATAAAATTTCAAGGGATTCTCAGGCATTACACAAATTTCAAGGGATATTAAAGTATTTCATGGAATTTGACAAGATATGAAGGATCTTATGGAATGTCAAGGGATTTCAAAGATATTTTTGAATAAATTATTCAAATCTAATTTATAATTGAGGAATTTTAAATTATAGCTATTTATCTATATAGATTTTTACCATATTTAAAGATTGCAAGGGATATATGTCTATATATAGAGAACTTCGGAGAATAAATTATTTTTAAGTAAAAGGGGTTTTCACGGATTTTAACAATACCAAAGTACGTGATAGACTAACAAAATTTCAAAAGATTTTAAATATTTTAAGTTGTTTTAGAAATTTCCAAAGTATTTTTAGAGATTAAACCAAATTAAAGGAATTTTAAATACTTTTTTAGGATTTCTAAAGATTTTAAAGGATTTCTAGATAACAAAACTTTAGAGAATGAAGTTTTAAAGGATTCCTAGCGATTCCAAAAATGTTGAGGAATTTTAAGGCATGACAATATATTTAACAAGATTTAAATAATTCAATGAAACCTTACAAGATTTTAAGGGATTTCTACAGATATTTACGATTTTTAGCGAACTTTATTGCATAAGTTTTCGTTAATTTGTATTTAAGAGATTTTAAGTTATTCCCACTTATTAATAATAACAGGCGATTTTACAAAGTCCTAGATATTTCATTTAATAGATTTTATTCAATTTTCAAGGATTTGTAGGGATTTTAAACATTTATTGCGTTTGGAAGTATTTTTCCATAGAAAAATTAAATATCTAAGTCCACTTTGAATTATATTCAAGGAATTTTAAATGATTTATACGATTTTCAATTATTTCAAGGGATCCCAATTATTTAAACTATTTTTTAAAGAACTTTCAGAAAGAAAATTTAATTTTGTATCGTTCCATACCAGATTAAGAGGGGTCAAAAATAAATCGTTTCTTTGTAGTTTCTCTACTTTTTGCATTCATTGCTTCAATATTTGTTAAATTTAAAAAAAATATTATTATGTTTTTTAATATATATTAGATCTTTAAATTTATTGTTCTTTTTAATTACATAAATTCGTGAATGAATGTCACTACATTTTTTTATCAAATAGGTTTCTAACAATTATATTAAACAGTATGCAAATTTTTTCTCTTCTATGAGTCACTATGCATTAATTTTAGATGATGATAAGTTTAGCTCAGTAGAAGCGTAAAAAATTCTTTTATAAAATATGTCACTGTTTTCATATTGAAAGTGAAAATTTGTAAAATAAACAAATAGAACAGTATAAAGTTCCAAGCTGAAGGCTCTTTAAAATTCAATGCAATTTCATTTTCTTTTTTACATAAAAACGGTCCGAAATTGAAGAAACTAGACTTTTTTCAATTTTGACAAGAAAAAGAGCTTCTTTGAAAATTCATATAATTCATATATTTTTGTTGAAAATCCAATTGTTTTTTAAAAAAATTTTTTGTTTAAAAATTCATCTGTTTTGGCAGAATTGTTATCTTTTCTTTATAACAATGCAATTGATTTGTTAAAAAGTTAACCTTTTGGTCGAAAACTCAACGTTTTTGTTGAATATTCGTTTATTTGTACTAAAAATTCGTTCATTAAATTGAACATTTATATTTTTTGTTGAAAATCTAACTCCCTTCTTTAATCTATTATTTTCGATAAAAAATGCATCGTTCATGATAGGAAAGTCATATTTTTTGGTTGAAATAACTACATTTTAAATGTTAATTTTTTTAGTCGAAAATCATTTTATTCCGTTCCTAAATGATTTTATGTTAAAAATATTATAAAATTGAAATGCTTTTTTTTTGAATAATAATGTTCATGGAAAATAAAAAAATTTGTCAGTTAAAAGTCAGAGATGTTTGAACATAAAGTTTTGCGGCCTTTTTAAGAAATAACTTACCCATCACTGTAGTGATTAAAGTTGGATTGGGAGACAAAAATCTTTCATCACCGATTTAAAAAAAATGGATCTTAGATTTGTACAGAATATCTTTTCAATACGAGGCGATGAAAAATGCAAGTTCAATCTTGCATATGTGTTTACTTTATTTGTTTTCGTTTGATTAAGAAACATATGTCGATGAGTGTTCTGCAGATGTTGCATGCGAATGATGGTAAGAATTTATTTTAGCACAGGTTTGTAACGTTAGAAGGTAATACGAGGGGAAGATAAATTACTTCACCTGAAACTGAATCCTTGTTAAATAATGTTCAGTAAATGCATTATGCCACAGCAATATTTCATGATATTAAATAACTGAAAATGAAAATAAGTTATGTAACCTATTAATTAAATTATATTTCGCTACCAAATAATTTTTATCTCTTTGGCTGAAGATTCATAATTTAATTTAAAAATTCATCTTTTTATTTGGAAATTCATGACTATTTGATTAAAAATGCATACCTTTTGCTGGAACTGCAATATTTTAACTTAAACTCTTAGAAATGTAGAGCGTTTGTAATATATTAAAATGTAATATGGTCCCCACACTTATTTTATTCAAAAAGATTTGTTCCCCTATTTTCTTAAAAAATCACCTTATTCCCCAGTCTTTAGAGCATTGTGACCTGTGGAAGTTGTTATCGGTACAGTGGAAAAATGTTGTTTTTTCAGTTTAATTGAGACTTTGAGTATGTATTTTACTATTTTATTCAATAAAAAAAGATTAATCAGTTGAAATACTTAGCACTGATGTAATTTTTTGAAATTTTAGTTATTCAGATTTAAAAAATTTATTTCTAAACGAGATTGAGAGAAATTGAAAAAGCTTTTAATTTAAAAAATGCAAAATAATGTTCAGGGTTTAAACATAATATACGAAATAATTCTTTCTTTCTAGTTGAATTTTTTAGTTAAATTTTGAAGACTGATAATCGATAGAGTACGTGACATTAAAGATTTTACCGAGCTTATCAAAACCGAACTGTTATGCAAGCTTGACCTAGAAATAATGCTTCGACAGTTGGGGATTAAAAGGATGTCTAGCTATCATGCATTTTAGTCAGAGTTTTTTAAAAATAACTGTTAGGTAAAAATATTTATTAAAGAAATAGAATATGATAAATATGTATCATTATCTAGCCTGTCTATCAACAGGGCGCAGGTGTTAGAACAATTTTTTAACCCTCTATATGCTCGTATGTGTTTGATAAATTATGATTGATTGACTTTTAATATACGAGACCTACATACATTTTGGATAAATTTACATGCGTTAAATTTATAAATATTTATAAATAAGTTGTTTATATCGTTTTTGGTCCGACGATTTTTTTAAACCACTGTTGCTATCCTCTCCTCATGCGATCAAAACCGATTGTAAGTGAATGCAAGTATTACCAAATTCGTGTTATATTGTTATATTGGCATCGTGTTATATTGTCAATTAAAATTAAAAAAAATAAAAACAAAACCTTTTCAACAATTCCCGGCAGCAGGAATCGATCCCGGACCTTCCAGTTACAAACTCGAAGCGTTACAACCTGATGAAACTCGTGCATCATGGTACAAGTAGTGTCCGTTGATTTAAAAAGAATTTAATACTAGGTCTAGCCTAGTGTTATACAATAGTGGAAAACTACAGGGAAAAGTCGGAAAAAGCTTTAAATGGGGAGGGGGATCAAAATTGTCGGAAAATGGATTTAAGTAATTTATGAATGGCCCTTAAGACCTCGTCTGAATCTCTGAATTGAGTTTAAGTCAAACAAAACATTACATTACATTAATCCTGCCACGTTCCATAATGTCTAATTGGCTTTTTAAATTGTATGAAAGAAAAAGTTGCAGGGTGTTTGTATGATAGAAAATAAGAACTTCACACTTTCAAAAGAAGACCGGCCTCCAACGAGCGTCTGACCAGTGACCAGCCAATGCCTATTGGTTGAGCGAAAAATCAGTCAGTACCTATGGGCGGTTCTACAAACTTCGGTTAAATCCTTGGTTTACTGACGGCCAGTTAAAGTTGACGCCATAGTTAAGCTTCGATTATCCTGTTGCGCGTTTCATCAGATTTGTGGAGGGCACGGTTAGCTAATCAGATAGTCGTTTTGAAATAACTCGAAATAATTAGAAATAACATTCGCGTGATTGGCTACCCGTCGGTCGAGTGAAAAGCAAAGTAATATGGCCGCGCGCGCCAAATCCAGCTACGGTTCACACCACACTTTCATCAAAACTAACCTACAAAAGTGCATTTTGATTTATGTTCTGTTCGTGTTATATTTCTGTTCTATTCGTGCTGTATTAAGTCGCCCTAACCAACCATTCTTGATCGGTTAGATTAAACGAAGGTTAACGCGAGTTTTAACGGCCGTTAAAAAGTGGTGGAACGCGTCACAAACTTTAACGGAGGATTAACTTTTAAACTAAGGTTAGTGGAACCGGCCCTAGTGCCTGACCAGTTACCAGCCAATACCTATCGGCTGACCAGACTGCATGATCTGGCGTTGGCCAGAAAAAACTTTACACTTCTTGGCAGACCCAGAGCAGACTATCTGCTCATCGCCAAGACTGGAAACCAGACGATCTGGTCTGGGCCGGGCTAGCGCTAGAAGATATCCTATATTATACACTTTAGCTCTGATTTTATAAATAGCAAAGTTGAATGCGGTACGTAAGGGGGACTATTTTGCGTGTGTTTTTATTCGCAAGTAGGCGAGTGCGTGTGTCACAGCTTATTTGTTTGTCTTGCTTGTTAGCATAAAGCTCTTCGTATTCCGTGAGCAGTACTCTAACGTGCAAGTCGGCAGATTCGAAGTGACTCAGAGGAAACCTATATTACGTCAGGTCGTTGGGCTGTAGAAAAAATGTTCATGAACTTATTCATGCATTTATTCTGAAGCACAATCAGTTTTTATGTGTTTTGGGTCATAAAATTAGAAAAAATGGCGGATTATAAAAAGTAGCAGTAAACCAATAATATTTAAAACAGGCCTTAAAATTATTTCGAATTAAAGTCAGACAATTTTAATTAGATTCACGATTAATTGATCTTAATTTAAGTGCTCATTAAATTTAGAACGGAGTCATCAATTCAGACAAATTCTACTCTAAGTCACAGATTTGACTTACTTTCAGAACTGTCTTGAATTAAAGAACTAGTTTAAGAATTTACTATTGTACTATAGAATCTATCTCAAAATTTATTAAATATTGATAATGATTAGTATGCCCGAATATAAATTTAATTTTTAAATAATGCAAGGGCTATCTTGTAAATTTGTTCCTTTTGGCAAAAAGATACTGCCATACATTATATTTTTAATAAATCGTTTAGAGGGTCAGCTAGGAGGTTTTAGGTCTGAAAATAAGTTTTCTTGGTTTTCGATCTTTTTAAACACAAATCTTAGGCTGAAAAATCCTTTCACCCCTTGAAAGTATATATTATTTTTTGTGGAATGGGCCTTAAATTTTTTGAAAAAAATTTGTTTCAGATATTATTGAACTTATCGGACTTTTTGCAATTAAATATTTTTCAATTGAATGTTTTTACTATCACTTATTAGTAATTTTTGTACAAAATAATTAAATTTTAATAATTAATGGCTTCTTTTTGAGAAAAAACATTATCTAGAACTCTACTGTTTCAATTTTTTTGAAGCAAATATTTCTACGACTGAAATCGTTAGATTTTTTACATTCTCATCATTTATGATTGAGAAAGTATTAGAATTGTGGTAAATTTGACACCACCTTATTTCAACGGATCTCCACGTTTCAAGACCCCCTTAATCCGAAAATCAAGTTTTTATGATGGCGTCTGTCTGTCTGTCCAGCCGTCCGTCTGTCCGTAAACGCGATAACTCTCGAAAATATGACTGGATCAAGTTGATCTGTAGCACACATTTTTACGCCCTATAAGAAAGGACGAGTTCGTTAACCAGCCATTTTTGATAAAAATTCAAAAAGTGAGCGCATTTTGAAAATTTTTTAGAGCATTTTTTTCTGAATTTGACAATTCTTTGCATGGATGCTTATAGTATTAGGAAATACGAACAATGTCTCCTAATGACTTTTCTCGATAAAATGAATATTCTCAGAGTTATAGCATTCAAAAAATTTTTAATCAATCGAAAATCTACATTTTAAGCCAAAAAACGCATGATATGAAAAAAGTTAAGCGAAGAAAAACATTGCTTTTTGATAGCCCTTTAAGATAGTCATAACAACTTTTTATATTTTCTTGAAAAATGGAAAATTCCAAGGACAATTCAAATTTTGATTGCACAAAAAATAATGAAAAATCAACAATTTAATTTTTTGGTAAAACTATGCAGTATACGAAAAAAAGATGGACTAACCAAAATTATGAAAACAACAAAGATCTACCAAAATTTGTTATCACTTCTTGATAGGACGCGTACTTTTTGTTTTATTCGTGACAAATAACATTGAAAATAAAAAATACAAATTTTTGGAAAACCGACAGAAGTTACGAAGAAAAATGAATAAACAAAAATTGTTTGCTTGAAAAAGAGCTACAAATTTGTTATGAATCACTTTTTGATAGCAGACATAGCTTTGGTTTTAGTCATAAGAATGGCACTAAGAATGAAAATAAAAAATTTGTGGAAATACTACAAAAGGTACGAAAACAAATTAATAAAAAAAGTTATTCACCGAAAAAAAGAGATAAAATTTTTTAATCATTTATTACATTCTCTTCATTTATGATTGAGAAAGTATTAGAATGGCCAAACGACGCAAACTACCAAAGAAAGTCTCAAAGAGAAATTATATATTTTGAAAAATACTACAAAATTTCTTTTAACCACTTTCCAATAGGATAAGTAATTTTGTTTTATTTGTCGTAAGTAATATGCAGTAAATCAAAAATTCCAATATTACCCTAAAAGACACGAGATATGTAAAAAATCTAAAAGAAGACTTGTAGGATATTTTGCTTTATCTATAACAAAAAATATGAAAACAAAAATCCTATTCTTATCATAACAAAGTGAGATAGATAAAAATGTCTGAAAAAAGGATTTTAGTTTTTTTTATTTATTTTAAGGTGATTCAAAAAATATGCATTTACAAATGTCTGCCAAAAATCCAGCGTGCAGCGCAAGTGTCGCGATGAGAATGTGTACCTCAAAGCCTACAGAGCATTGAGCAAATTAATCTTTACCTATACTTGATTAAGTCGAAAATTCAGAATATGAAGACGTATATAAAAACTGCGATTTAAAAGATATCTTTTTTATAAGGTTTCATTCAAGCATTCCAAATGCAAATAATAAGTATCCGAGCGCGAAGCGCGACGTAATCCATTATCGAGCGCGAAGCGCATGATTCAACAGACGCGCGCCCTAGGCGCGCTCAACCTTGCGAGGGAAGCGGGCCGTGCTCACGGCGCGCGATGAGAATGTGTCCGCGAGACTGGCAGATTTTTTTTTATAAAGAATGATTTTAAAAAACAACTTGTTTTAACAACATTTTTCTGGTTTTAAAAATTAGAAACATTAGAGTTGCAGGCAATCTTCACCGCAAAAAAGCTATGATTCATTATAATTTAACTTTTTTTGTAATTAGTGAGAAAGGATAGTAAGAAAAAATTCAATTAAAAAATTATTATTAAAATAATTATTTGTCGTAATTTTGAAAAATCCAAGCGTATTAAAAAAATATATACTTCAGGTTCAAACAGCTTATTTAAGAAAATCTATTTTAATGTTTGTGTTTCGTTTTCTCTTACTTAATAGTAAGCCATGTTTATTGAGGAACTGCAGCTTTTTTCTAACGTCAAATATTAAAAACACAAAAATCTAATTAACCTTTTGAATTAAAACATTTTACTTGGAAATTTGTTTAAAAAGTATTATCTTTTAAAAAATTATTCACGGTTAGCAATGAATATATTTTTCTCATTTTTATCATTCACTTGAAAAATGGTATAGTTTTTGAAGTGAAGTACTTATTACCCAGGCATCTTTTGTATGAAAAAAGGCCTTTTCATTGTTTTAACTAGATATAGTGCATTTTTTGCTAAAATTCTTTATTCAGCGGCCCTGATGCAAATTCCAAAAGTGTTAGAAATTACTACGAGGCGTTCCTGAAATATTTTTGTTTTTGCTTAGATTGACCCTTGACGTTGAATTTTAGATCACAATATTCAACAACATAATTAAACTAAGCAAAATTCTGAGAAACTTTAAAAAATTTAACCTTCTATTTTCAATACATGCTGACTAACTTAATTAAATTTTGAACAGTTTTTTGTTTTAAATATCTCAGAATTTTTTATAGTTTCATTTTTCTACTGAATATTTTTATCTTAAGTGCAATAGAAGAGATAAATCTACGCAAACACGATATTTAGAACTTTATCCAAATCATATTTTCGGGATGAGTTGTTGTACGCAATTTCTAATTTCAACCACCAAATAAACCGATTTTGCAAAGAAGTTGAAAATTGGACTATTTTGACACAAAATAACTTTTTGTTGAAATTTCGTATTTTGCTGTTGAAAATTCAGATGAAATCTGTCCTGATTGAAAATTAAGATTTAACTATGTATTTTAGTAAAAATACATCTTTTTTGGTTGAACCTTTTCTTTAAATTTAAAATAAAAATATTTTTGGTTGAAATATGTATTATTGCATTGTTTTTTAAGAATGATTCTTTCTTCGTTAAAAACTGAAATACTTTGTTGCAGTTTCAATAATTACTTTAATTATATTTTTTGTTATTAAAGTCTCATCATTTTAGTTAAAAGTGCATCTATTTTGTTAAGAATTAACTTCTTCTTTTTGATTGAAAATTCAACTACTTACGTAAAATTTTATTTACTTTGTTCAATTTGTTGCTGTTGTATGTTCATTCCTTTGGTAGAAAACCTAACTATTTTTCTTAACATTCATATTTTTGTTTGTTTAAAATTGTTTCAACTGAAAATATAACTTTCCCACTTTTTGGTTGATAATTGAATTTTTTGATTTGAAAATTCGTTTTTTTGTGTGGAAAACCAATCTTCTTGGCTTGCAATTTCTTTCTTTGTCGAAAATGAACTGCTTTCTTGAATAATCATATCTTAATTTAGTTGAAAATTTAAATGTTTAACCCAAAAATCTTCTCTTTTTTGTCTGGAAGAACTTTATTTGTTCAAAATGCATCCTTTTAGTTAAACATTGATTTTTTTGTTGTAAATTCAACTCTTCGGTTGCAAATTTATCCATTTTGTTGATGATTCGTGTATTTTGTTTTGCTAAAAATTAATTATTTTAACTGGAAAAGTAACTTTTCCAAATTTTGGTGCAAGATTGATCTTGTTTATTCAAAAATTCGTCTTTTTGGTCAAAACTAAACTTCTTTGTTTAAAACGTCCTCTTCTTTGTTTAAAAATACAGCTGTTTTGTTGAAAATTACACTTTTGGTTGCAAATTTATAGTTCAAGTTGAAAATTCAACTATTTTACAGAAAATTCATCTTTTGGTTTGAAAGTTAAATAGTTTGGATGAACTGTTTTTTTTCTTTTTGATCGGAAAAGGTTTATTTGTTGAAAATGCGTCCGATTCTGTCAAGAAATTTGATTGAATTTAATTAAAAATAATTAACAAAATTTATTTGGATCTTGCTTATGGGCTGACATTGAATTTCTCCAGTTTTCAATTGCATTGTATAATCAAAATTTATCCATACATACTTCACGTATTCCTCATCCAAATATACATCATGTATGAAATTACATAGGGCGGCGCACTTGTATGAATCATGCTCGAGGACGTGAAAAGCATTGTAATATCTACATCTCATCATATACGATATTACTGTTAGATTCGGCACGGTAACACGGGAAGTAAAATTCATTTCGTTTCGCATTTATCTGATCGAAATATTTTTGAATTCTCTTTTTATGCCCTTAGGTTTTTTTTATTTTTCTGAGCATATAAATTCCTAATTAAAAGTGTGCCATAGATATTTTATATTCTATAAAATTTAGCTTGTCATAAAATTAAGAATAGCGTGCATGCAAAATATCTTCGTTAAATTTGTAAGGTAGTTAAATTCTTTTATGCGTTGGGCGTGAAATCAGGGAAGGGACGGAAGGATTTCTGGACTCTAGTTAATGAGTGCGAGATTTTACAAATACTTTATGTATTTTTATTCTTTTATTTCGTGTGTCTGATTTAATTCTTCTTATGAAAAATTCAGAATTATTTTGTCTTGTGTATTCAGGGTGGCAGAAAAGCTTCCAAATTCCAATCGTGTATCGTTTTTAAAATAAAATATTTTATAAATAAAATAAAAACATTGTATACACATTGCATTAATTATATACAGTACATTAATTTTTAAAACCGTCAAATTATTGAAATCTATTCAAAATTCCTTAGTACCATTTAATATATCCTAAAATATTTCAAATTCTTATAAATCTTGTGGAATCCCTTAAAACTTTTGAAATTCCTTGAGATTCCCTGGAATATTTAAAAATAATTAAGAATCCCAAAAATTTTAGAAATCCCTTCAAATTATTTAAATATGTAAAAAATTATTGAAATCTCTTAAATTATTCTCAAATATTTAAAAAGAACTCGAAAAAATTCTGAAACAGATATAAGACAGAATTCATGGTTTAATTTATTGACAGATAAGTAACTTAAGCTGACAGTCACTTGAAGTGCTTCTTCCAGAAAGTGCCTACATTTTTTTTGAATCCCCGACTTTCTCTAAACAAAAAAAATTCTCTTACTTTTTCCTGATTTCCAGGTTTTTTCTGACCTGCGGCCACCTTGGTATTTTATATGATTGTAATGCATATATTTTAGCTCGTATCAATGTTCTTTTGTTAAGTAACGACATTTCAGAGTTTCGGAAACATTTTAGTGGTAGAAATTAGTCCTTATTTCTCGATTAGGATGCTGCTTCTAATTATTGCATTGCTACTAATTTTCCTCTCGAATAGGAATTTCATTTCACAAAAGACGATGGTGCAATATTCACTGATAACTTTAACGTGTCAGTCTCTGGCTATTATCTCTTTGTAGGGTACTGTATGAAACTTGAGTATGCACCAAGCAATTTCGTACATCATTTTAATTGCAGTTATTTCATTTAATTGTGCCTTACCGCTATCAAAAGATCTAGTATTTGGCAAATTTATTACGAAAAAGGCGTAATGAAAAATTTAATAAGTTAATGTAGAATTTTATATTTTTTTCTCTCTTCCATTTTCGACTCTAGTCTACTTTAAAGATATTTACAATGAATAAATCGCCAGATTGTTTTTTTTTCGAATGTTTCGAGTTTGAAAAAATAAAATTTTGATCATCTTTTTGAAATAGGTCTATTTTGAAGATCTATCAGATTTTAATGCGAATAATTGAAAGTAATTACGTTTAAAATTTTTATAATATTTCAATTTTAAAGTTTTAGAATTGAAAACTCTTCGATTTTAATAATGTTTAAATACAAATTTTTAATTTTTATAATTTTGAATCTCAAAAGTCAAGTGTTCAATTACAAAACGTCAACATTGAAGATAGTTAGAATTTAAATGATTAAAATCTTTAGAGTTTGCATAATGTATAATTGCCAATGGTAAGAATTAAAAACACTTCAATTTTAAATAACAAATTTTAAAGAGTTACAATTAAAAACTCTTGAATTTCATAGATGTCAAAATAAAAATCCTTAAATTTAGATAATTTTGGAAATCCAAAGTCAAGTTTCTTATTTTAAAAATTCGAAACTCTTTAATTTTAAAGACTTATGTTTCAAATTTGTACAATTTCAAAGAGTTTTATAGATATGCTACCTTATATAAAGACGAACTTTACAGGGATTCCAAGTTTGGGGCACGGTTTGGGGCACGGTGACAGTTACTAATAAGACCCGTGTTTTTTTATTTACATGTTAGTTTTGTACATAAAATAGCTTTATTGGTTTGGAAAAATAGTGATTTGATGTCATTTCTGTTTTAAAATACGCGTCCAAAGAGTAATTATAAAAAAAAACAGTTTTGACGAAACCGATGAAAAAGTAAAAACTTACGGAATGAAAAAGTAAGTTTTTATAATATGCGAAAAAACTATTTTTGAATTTAAATGATGGATGATTAGTAAAAAAAATAATTTTTAGCAAAGTAGTTCCACTTTTACCTAAAAAGATGAATGTTAAAAGAAAAATTTAAATGTTGATATTTAGCAAAAAAAGGAATTTTTGCGGAAACCGCGGATTTTTTAAACCAGAAAAACGCATTTTCAACCAAGAAATATTTCTTAGTCAATAAAAAAAGCTGTGATAAAAAATGTGAAATTTCTATAACAAAAGGACGAATTTTCTAAATAACAAAAGAATTATGAAACCGTAAATATGAATTTTTAACGCAAAAGTTAATATTCAACAAAATAGTGGGATTTTAACCCAAAAAGATAGTTTTTAATCAGATAGTTGCAATTTTAACAAGAAAGTCTGAGTTTTTTTCTCTTTAACAACTTGTTTTGTTCATTCCCAAACTTTATAAATTATAAAAATATCTTTTTCGAGGTCAACATTTTGATTTAAATAATTAAGTACAATCTGCTAATTATTTTAAATATTTTTCATAACGTCCAACTATTTCAAGTAATTCGATGTTTGACTTTGTTGTTAATTATTAGAAAAATTCGACGCACGTCAAATTTTTCGAAATTACGAGCAAGGTTTAGGCCCGCATAATAAAAGTCGTGAATCTTCGTTTTCGAGCGCAATAAATCCGGAAATATCACAAAAAAGTGGAAAATCAGGACAGTGATAAAAAGTCAGGACAATTTCTGATAAATCGGATGTCTGTTGCCCATACTGCTGATTATGCTTTGATTAGGAAATTAGGGTTCTTTGAAAAGTGTGGCGATTAGCAGAAGAGCGATTCTGTACACACCTCGTCTCGTTTCGCGAGATTAAACGAAAAAAGCAGAGCTAATTTTATCATGGCATTCGCTTACGCCTCTCATCGTGCACTTCGGGCTCTAAGTTGTTCTGTTCTTGAACCTGACCTCAAAGTACTTAACACTACCAGAGATGAACTTAGAGTGAATTGTGAATTAACTGGACAAATTTCACTTTCAGTACATGTTAAGTACAGACATATATTATAAAATCGGTTCAATCCTACTTTCAATAATCAGAAAAAGTCTCAACAATATATGTTTTTGTAAATGCTGTAAGGAACTCCTTATCCTGAAAAATAAAATTCCTGGACTGAAAAATTCCCGAATAATAAAATTTTTGTAGTAAAAAGTTCCCTTCCATTTTATAATATTTATAATATTTATATCCGAATTAGAAGATTCCAGAATTTAAACAATAATTTTTAATAAATATTATTTATTTGTTGAAAATACAAAAATCGAATATTTTTATAAAAAGGGAAGTCATTTTTTATATTTAATATTTATAAAATAATGGTTTGAGTTTGAAATAACAATAACTGAAAAAATTGTTATTTAGAAATATATTTTTTAATTTTAATTATTCTGTTTTTAATAAATAAATAATATTTATACAAGAAAATTGATTACTTGTTCAAATTCGAGAATTTTTTAAATTGGTAGTATTATAACCTGTTCGGAAATTTTATTATTCGGGAACTTTATAATTCGGGAATCTTATTGTTTAGGAACTTTCCGATTTATTTATTTTACTATTGAGTTATTTTATTTTTCGGGAATTTTATTATTGTGTAGTTTTTCAATTCTGGACTTTTATAGTGTCGGGAATTCTATTTTTCGGTCATTTTCAGTTGTCCCATTTTATCTAAAAACAATGGTGTAAGAAAATATCTGGAAAGTCTCACAGTCATTGTTGTTAGAAACCTTATCTAGAAATTTTGAAAATTAAATCTACAAACAATCCCTTTTAATAGGGTTTCAGAGTTAATTAATTTTTATTATTTGGGAATTTTCCAATCGGATAATATTATAAACTGTTCGGGAATATAATTATTCGGGATTTTTATAATTCGGCAATTTTATTATTGGGAAATTTCGTTATTTGGTAGTTTTTTGATTTGTTTTATTTTTAGGGATTTTTCAGTTATCCTATTTTATGTAAATAATTGATATATGGAAATAACTCGATAACTTCGCAATCATTGTTGAAATCTTCAAATAATCCCTTTTAATAAGATAATCCAGAGAATACCTTATGTGAATAATTTAAAGAAGATTTAGAATCTTTTCACAATTTGGAATTTATTAATGTTTGTGCCGAAAAAATTCGAATTTTTAACAATAGAAAATTTGTATGGTAAAAATTGAAGAATACTGGCGGTTGATGAAAATGAAATATTTAACAGATAAAAATGGAAGAAGAATGTAAATATAATTTTTGACTTTTGTAACAATAATTTTTAAAGTTCTTCAACTTTTAACAATTTAAAATCCAACCTTCAAAAATGAAACTCTAACATATGATATTATAATATTTCCATAATTTTATAAGAGAATTTAATAAATAAACATTTTAATCCATAACAGCAAATGTGACAAAAATAGATTTTTGTAAAAGTGATAACCTAATGATTATAAAATAATTTTGTTACGCTAGTGTTTTTATCTAAACCTGCTATTTTTAATAAAAATTATTAGATTTTAAAGAATATTTGTAATATCGACACTGAAATAGGGTATGTAGCGTTTTTCACCGAAAGGTAGTTATTTTAAACAAAAATTATTCCCCTTCAACTTCAAAAATTAGGATTAAATTTTCGAATTACTTCATGTCATGTTATTGTTTTTTGTTGAAAATTTGTGTTTATTAACAAAAATGCAACAGTTGGATGATCTGTTTATTGCAAAAAATATTATATATTAATTCTGAAGTTAAAATAATATTTTCATAAATTATTAAAAATATTGTCCTTACTTTTCTTCTCTATTATTTTAGATAACAGATATACAAAAGTTTTGTATTCATGTTACTTAAAAAATTTATTCTAAAAATTGCGTGAGATAAAAAAAATCGCGCGGGTAGCATGCGTGTTTATTTTCTATGAATGTATAAAATTCTTTTAATTCTACTTTAAATAACACAGGCCCTCAAGAAAAATAAGTTTCTTCGGCTAGAGGTTAGAGTATGATATTTGACATGAATTTTCTTCCAGCACGTCAGGATTGGCCAAAATTTCCTAGAAAATTAGGGTTTTGGGTATGAAATTACCCTTAGTATTAAAGTCAAATAAATCAGGCTTTCCGTCTATTGAATTATTTAGAGTATTCATTTTATATTTCTGAATGTATAATTGCAGAAAATTAATAAATCTTTAGAATTGGAGAGCTTTCGAGTTTGAAAATTTTGAATTATTACAATTTTCAAGTTTTACAATTAAAAATTTTTTCATTTTGATGCTTTATATTTAATATTTCTTTAACTTGGAAGACGTAGAATTAAAAAGTGGACTTTTGATATACAAAACCATCAGAATCATTTTAATAAACAATGATCAGTCACGAATGTTTAAAATTCAATTGCAAATCTTTAAAATTATTCTAGAAGTTTGAATTTTATACCTTAAAAATCGAAGAGTTTTCAATTTCTAAAATTAAAAATGATGCAAGTTTCAATTTTTATAATGATAAATTGTGAAATTTTGGTTCTTATTATTCGAATCGTTTTTTGATTTAAGAGATCTAGAATTGAAAAATCTTGACTTTTGATGTAAAAAATCATCAAAATCATCATTACAATTGTTAGATAAGTCATCGTGGAAAATATTTTTATTAAGGACGCATCGTAAAGATTTATGTCGTCATTTTTTAGTATAAGTACATAAAACTTTAACTTACTAACCCAAATTCAGATATATCATTTAATAATTTAATATTTACAGTGAAATAATTAAAAGTTTTATACGTTTTTATTTTCGGCAAATGTGCCTTCTGTCACGTTTAGTAGTGCATCTTTTTTTTGCTAATTTTTGTTTTGCTGAAGTGGTACTTGAATGCCAATGATATCTTTTAAGCTTCATTCCGGCCAAACTATTTCTCTTTTCAAGAGATTTAAAAAAATTGAATTGCCGCATTTTTATTACAAACGACTACCTTCATGATTTGAAATAGATTCGGTCGTAAAACAAATTGCAAAATGAGTGCAAGTTTATGAGCAGCTTAGCTCCAATTTAAAAAGTTTTATGAAATTGAAAACACTTGAAAATACATTTATTAATATGTATTATTTTCTCTGTACTTTATCCCCGAGAGGACGTGTGCAAATCTTCCAATTAGCTTAGGTTTATAAGATATTATGCAATTTTTTGAAATCTCTTTGCAGTATTAAAGAGTTTTTAATAATAATTTACATTCATATAAATTCATCTACATTCATCTCCAAATTTAATTCCTTTGATATTTTCTCGATTATAAAATCAAAAAATCACTCCACATTTGAACTTTAATATTTTTTAGTGTCGTAAACTGGGGATGAGCGGTGATTTTTTATAGAAAAAAATAAAGAGGCTTGTAACTAAAAATTGTAAAACTTTATTTGAGAAACCGAGAATAAACAATGTTCGCGTTTTCACAGAATTAGATGTGTTTATTGAGTACTTATCTAATTTCAATGATTATAATTTAAATGTAGACTTTAATTAGTCTCTTGGAAGGCCTGCTTTTTAAAATTATTTATTCTTAGGGCTACTGATCTAAAATAATTTTATTATGAAAGCTTTACTAAAATGTTAAGCTGTTTAATCGTTATCGTATAAATTTATATGGTTCAGTTTTCAAGACTACGAAGGAAACGATTTTTAAATGGAATGAATTTAAGTTTCTTCAATTATTTTGAATTCTAGTAATTAAAGTCATATAGTTTTTAAAGTTTTTAAAGTTTCAATTTAATTGTAGCTTAAAAAATTACAATTTTTTAAAGTTTTTATATTGATCTTTTTTCAATCTCAAATGTTCCTAAATGGAAATTCCATGTCTTGAAGTGTTCATTTAATTACAATGATTCATTTTAATGGGTTTCTTTTAAAAATCCTCAATTTGGAAAATATTTTAACTTTTTTTTAACATTATTAACTTTATGTCAAATTTACATTTGTTGAGTTTTTAATATTATGCTTTTTAATTTTACTTGCTGAATTTAATATTATATCTATTTTAGTGCTCAAAATGAACAAATATATATTTTTTTTAAATAAAATAACAAACTAGTTTGCCAGCATTAGGCTAATTAAAACACATTTTCTTGACTCAAAGACCATTCAAATTAAACCTTCAAACTGTTATAATTAAAGGATCAATCGTTAAATTAAAATGGATTTTACGTTAAATAATAAATAGTTCAAATCTTTTTGAGTTTTGATTTCCACAAAAAATGATTTTCTAATTCTGGGTGAAAAATAGCCTGAATGTTTTAAATTTAAATTTGTGTCATTATTAAAATCAGGCATTTATTTATTGTGTTAAAGTTTGAAGGATAGCATGCCATAAGCGTCTAATAACCCACCAATTTTCGCAATTAAGATTATTGGCTCAACGAATCCAAAAAATTCTACTACACATCCTGATGCAAGGATTTTTTTTATAATCTTGTTGTTTTTAAGAATGCCCTAAAGGTCTAACTGTGAATGTATACACACATGCCCATGTGCGCATTCACAGTCCCGTCATTTGTTTTAAACATAATTTGTTCAATCTTATGAAAACGTGCCTCTCGAACTATCAAAAAATTTCTACTTACATTTTATTGAAACTTAAAAAGTTAGATGACTTAGTAATCGTGCTCGACCCTGTAATCATGGGATTTGAGTAAAAGTATGCCAAATAAGTATTTTCACCATAAAAACATAATAACAGCAGATTTTTAGGAAATATTCAACAGAGCTAATCGTAAAAATCACTTCTTTTATATCAAAAGCGTGTGCAAATAGTTAAAAAAATGGGATATGTGGCTATATGGATATATGTCAGGATACATGGCTCATTGCTTTCGCGTTCACTGGTGTGAAACAATGTTCTCTCTTGACGATAATCATTTTCCAATGATGAAAATTAAATTCTGTTTTGTAAAAACATGTGTAGTTTTCATTTAGTACGTTTTTTGTGCCAAAAATACAGACCACGATTACTGGAACATCAATCAGAAAAGCCTTGTCGTTTCAGTAATCACAGAACGATAACTGAGTCAAAATTTTATTTCAATAATTGTTTTTTAATAATAATTCATTTATTTGTATAAAATATGATTAGAAAAATTCAATATGTATGTATTTACAGGAAGTATAAGAATATTTTTATATATAATTAATATTATTAAATATTAAAAGAAGTATAAGATTACTCGGGCATGAATGAATTCCAAATCACGATTACTGGGCCATCATCAGTGCATTTTATCTATTTTATTTATTATAAAATAAAACCAGCATTACGTATGTTGTAACCCAAAATTTTATAGTATTCTAGGAAGTTCCATGTTTTAATTAGTATCAATTTTTTCGAATTAGCTTTCCTAACATTATTTTCTGAACATTCTAATTTAACGAAATCTCTTAAAGTCACGATTACAGGGCTACTTACCTTACTAGCTAAAAAGTAAGTTCTATCTTTTTTTTAAAATCTAAAATTGTATTTTTTATCACCGTTACAATTTGAGAAATCGTGCCCCTCGAGCTAGAAAAATTTATCTCCTAATTTTCTTGGAACCTAATGTCATGTTCCAATCAACCTTTTTATGATTTAATAAGTACTAAATTATGTGACTCTTCTGTAAAATCATCAAAATGTGAGAAGTCGTCATTTTATATTATTAGATGTTTGTTTGAAAACTTTTTGACTTTTTATTTTTTAGAGATTTTTCAGTAAAAATGTATAATCTCTTAATGAACTTCACCTGGGAATCTGGGGCTTAACTGAGTGAACGTGACATGAAATCGTTTGTCTCACTGTGCCCTTTGATGTTTAATCTAGAGCGTACAGCGCAGGACTTTTTGAAGAGCTTAGGGTTCAGAACAAAAGGCAGGAAAAATATAAGTATTAAGTACCACTGAGAGATACAGGGATCAGCAGCCTTATAAATGTATATTTTGATTTTATTAACAGAAGAGGAAGCTTAATTTAGAAGTGTCATTGGACTACCCTCTTATCTATGCTCGTAAAGACACTTTCACGTATATCTGTGTTATCAGGTTTTATTTTAATTAAAATTTATATTTGGAACTATATAATTCAGTGTAATTATAAAAAAGATTTTTTTATTTGAACTGCCATCCAGAATTTGTTGTTTTTCTTTTTAGGGGTTCGCATTATTGGGCAGAAATCCTTATATTTTCGGTCAGGGGTCCGTCCGTCCGTTTGTCCATCGTACTTTTTCCAGAGGGGGAAGTGAGAGGTAATTCTAAATTACAACTCACAAGGCTTGTGGTAGTAGAGAAAGTGATGGGAAATAAAAGGAAGGGAAGTAGGGGTTGCGAATGGAAATGAGATTAGGAGAAGTAGTGGGAAATGAGAGAAACATAAATAGGGTCAGTGAGAGGATCGAAACTAGGGGAATCCAGGGGAATTCCTAAATCCTAAGTCACAACTCACAAGGTATGGGGAAGTAAGAGAAGTAGGAGAAGCGAGGGTAAATGAAGGGAAGGAAATTACGGGATACCAGGGTAAATGAGGGTAGGAGAACTGGTGGGAAATGAGAGGAGGGTAAGTAGGGGCAAGTGAGGGGAGCGGAACTAGGAGAAGTAAGGGTAACTTATAAATCCTAATTCAAATCCCGCAAGGCATGGGGAAGTAGGGGAACTGAGGGGAAAATAAGGGAAGGGAAGTAGAGGACTCGAGAGGAAACGAGGGTAAGAGAAGTGATGGGAAATGAGAGGAGGGTAAGTAGGAGCAGTGAGGAGAGCAGAACTAGAAGAAGTGAGGGACAGTGTGAGGAAATGAGAGGTGTAGAGGAGGTGAGAAAAAATCAGGGGCAGGTAACAGGGAAGTAGACGAGAGGGAAGTTTAAGAACAGAGGAGAAGTGATAGTTCAAGTACGGTGAGGGGAAGTAGGGGAAGTGAGGGTAAAGGAAGGGAAGGAAATTAGGGGATCCCAGGGTAAATGTGGGTAGGAGAACTGTTGAGAAACGAGAGGAGGGTAAGTAGGGGCAAGTAAGGGGAGCGGAACTATGAAACGTAAGGGTAACTCGTAAATCCTAAGTCAAAACCACAAGGCGTGAGGAAGTAGGGGAACTGAGGGGAAAATAAGGGAAGGGAAGTAGAGGACTCGAGAGGAAATGAGGGTAAGAGAAGTATTGGGAAATGAGAGGAGGGTAAATAGGGGCAGTGAGGAGAGCAGAACTAGGAGAAGTGAGGGACAGTGTGAGGAAATGAGAGTATAAATGTAGAGGAGGTGAGAAAAAATCAGGGGCAGGTAACAGGGAAGTAAACGAGAGGGAAGTTTAAGAAGAAAGGAGAAGTGATAGTTTAAGTACGGTGTGGGGAAATAGGGGAATTTAATGGTACAGGGGAAGGAAAGAATGGAAGTGGAGGTTTGAACAACTTAATTAACGTTTTAATAGGATACGAAACCCTATTTTGCAGACGCAAGGAACTACCTTTAACTAATTTTCATTTTTAAAGCTTGCGAAATTTAAAAAAAAATGATCCTGTATGATGATTAAACTATTTTGATAATTATTCGTTATTGTCAAATGAAAATTAATATTTTCTATTTAGAAATTTGACTACTTGGTTAAAAATTCATGTAATTTGTAGAAACTTCGCCTTTCTATGAAAAATTAATCTTTCTTGTTAGTAAAAATATCAAATATTACAGGTTTTCTTGAAATTCATCTTTTTTTGTTACAAATCAAGTACTTCATTTATAGCTGAACCATTTCATAAGACATGACATTTTTTGGTTGGAGATTCATTTTATTGAAAAGTTCAACTATTTGGTTGGAAATTAACTTTTTGGTAGGAAAATCACTATTTGGTAGAAACTTCATTTTCTAAAAAATTCTTCTTTTTCCCCCAGTCTTCGAGAAAGCTGACTTAATATAAATAAATAAGAAGATACAATTAAATCTTGTTTGATTAAAAATTTTACTGTTGATAACAAAATTAACTATGTTACTTTTAAATTCATCTCTTACATTGAAAATTCAACTATTTTGTTAAAAATTTCTCTCTTTTGGTTAAGGAATAACTTTTTAAACTGAAAATGCACTCTATTGCGTTTTTGAATGTAAATTTATATTTTTAAATGAAAAACAATCTTTTTTATTTAAATATATCAAATATCACAGTGTGCAGTGAGAAATCGTCTTTTATGGTTGAAAACCCAACTACTTGATTTAAAGTTGAATTACTTTGTAAAAAATGTGTTTTATTGTTGATGAAATCATGATTTCAGTTTAAAATTCAAGTAATTTGTTAAAAATTCATATTTATTGTAGAAAATTCAAGTATTTGATAGATCAATAAACTATTTGGTTTAAAATAAAACTATTTATTAAAAAAATTAACAATATGTTAGAAAATGACTTGTTTGTTAGAAAAATATATTTTCAGGTTAAAAATTTAACTATTTAGTTGTTAAGTTGTCTTTTTGGTTTTAAAATTCAACAATTTTGTTGCTAAATAATATATTTTTTGTAAAATTAGTCTTTCTGGGTAGATAATTATTATTGTTTATTGGAAATTTATTTATTTGATTAAAGATTTACCAAAAATAAAAACTATTCTATTTAAAGTGGAAAATTCAAATATTTGATTGCAAATTTATTTATTTTGTTAAAAGTTCGTCTTTCCGTACAAAATTAATATTCTTGGTAAAAAATCATTATTGCAGGTTACATTTTCAGTTGTATTTTTTTTAATACAATCAGTTTGTTGAAATCATATTTTTTAGTTAAAAAGTGAACTGTTTTCTTAAATAATGAATTATTTGACTAAAAATGCATCTTCGTAGGGTGAAAAATCAGCTATTTTGTTTAAAAATCAATTATTTGATTGAAAACTAACTACTTTGTTTCACATACTTTTTTAAATTTAAAAATTTTAAATTTATTTAAAATTAATTTCTTTTTTCAACTATGTTGTTGAAAATCTAAATGGTACCTACCTTAGTGTTATTTAAAAGAATTTATTCTCTTATTTTTTCTCCATTTTCATGAAAAATAAACATACTTTGAGAGCTTTTTGATCGGGGGGGGGGGGGGCGCCTCAGGTCTTGCGTTAGGTTTTATTTTATTTGAAAAGATATTGATGCTTATAAGAATTAAAAAAAATGAGAAATGAAACAAAAAAATTCGAGACCCTAATGCCAATTAAAAAATTGTATTTGGAATTATGATACTTGCTTCAATTAAAACCCCACATCTATTAACAAACTAGCAAATATATCATTTAACTATAATTCAATAATAATTATAATTCACTATAATTAAAAGAAAAAAATTACCATACATTTATTAACGGATAAGGCTTGTCAAAATCACGATATAAAAAAGGATATATTTTTCATGTTTGAAAAATTAATTTTACAAGTATAAGGAAATACGTCAAAATTCAACTTGTTGGGTTTGTCAAGAAAATAACTTCGAATAATAAATCAATATTAAAAAAATATTCATCCCAGGCCATTAAACGAAAAACAAAATTAACACAGAATTATTTACTACAAATATTTGTTTAAAACCGTAGCATAAAAAAATATAATTCAGTATGCTGAACTTGTAAATCCATTCTTTACCAATAATGAAATTTATAAAATCAATTGCCTAGAATTAAAAAGTAGATGATAAATATATAATATAATTAAACACTTTATCCGATTTGACTAATGATGTATTAAATTATACCCTATATAAAAAAAAATATCTATTGTTTTCGTTAGAATCTAAAATTACCAGGCGATCCAATGATCGGAAGTCACGTTTGAAGCTATTATCTTTTAAGATCCAACCACCTTGAAAAAAGTCTATCTTGTCTCGATTCTAATACTCGGAAGGGAAAAGTCAAGAAGTTGTTCTTGAAAACTCTCAAAGCTCCTGTCTTCGAGTGGTTCTTTGATACAGTGTACTCCAATGTGCTAGATACTTTGACTTTCAAGATAGTTAAAGTTTTGATTAGGTCAACTCTATTATTTTTAAAATAATAATTAATAATTAATTATTAACTATTATTCATTGATTATTTAATAATTAATAATTATTAAATAATAGTTATTAGTTATTAATTATTAATTGAAAATTATTAATAATAATGAATAATTATTAACTTTTATTTTACTAATAGTGACTATCAATTCAGGTGGGTCTTTGCCCTACACTGCGGTCTTCGCCCTTGCATAGAAAGTATAAATAGATGCCACTGCCAAGTTGATCGTGGCATCAAAGTAGCGAAAGTCACGTGGTCAAAATTATTCATAACTTTTCTTTGCCAAGGTCTTTACCAAGGTTCTTTACTTTACACAATCTAAATTTTGTTCTAAATGTTCGATAAGGATGGATCGAAAAAGCTAAAAACGATTAGTATCATGGCAATATCACTGAAAATTTTCTTTGTGACATTAAGAACAAATTTTTTTCTTAACTTCTCACTATTGGGCAATTCGATGTAAAACTTGAAAATTTTCAATTTTTATAATTTCGCGTGCAGGGGAAAAATGCTGTATTTTTTTCAATTTCCAGAAAATTTAAAAAAAATTTTTATTCTCTTAATAATAAACTAAAGGAAGACCTAGATAATTTTTTTTATAAAAAAATGTCTTTTTTCACGGTTTTTGTGTAAGGGGGTTTTTATTACGGACCTTGTGTAAAAATGGCCCCTAGCTTCAAGATTCTTACGAATCTTTTTTTTCTAGCTTATTATATAAAGCATAATCCGAAACTTTTTGAAATATTATATTTTAAAGAAAAAAATTCTTTCTTTTTCTCTTTTAAGATTATTTACTGACATGAACTTTGCTAATAATAAAGAAAGACTAGTGAGAAATTTTTTAAAAGTGTTTTTATTGAATTTATTCGTAAGCTTTTTCAGTCCACCTTAATGGGGATTACGATAAAAATATTGTTTATTTAATTAATCAATTATGAATAATTAATTATAATTAAATAAAAATTGCAAGTCTTTGATGCCATCTAACAAAAACATGGTGTAACGATATGTCTCGAAAATCTCGCAATAATTGTTGTTGAAAACCTGATTGGCTTTTCATTACTTGAAGTTGTTTTATATCCTAAATTTGAAATTTCGAAAAGTTAAACTGCAAATAAACCTTTTTAATTAACACTTATCATAGAAAACCTGATAAATAATATATAAAGAAATATTGTACATATTTTATGCTAGTTATTTTCCCTACACATTAGTATTTTTTAAAAAGAATTTTGATATAAAATCAAAGCGTTTCGAAAAAACTTTAAATATAAAAAATTTAGGTAGCGTCATCAGTCTTTTTCAATAAAATTAACATTTAAAACAATAATGCTCACAAAAATTCGCAATTTTAAACAATGTTAGGTTATGTTAGCATTTTAAACCGGAAATAGGTATTCTTAATCAGAAATTATTAGATTTCGAAGGTTAAAAATTCTTCTTGATAATTTCTTGACAAATTTAAGTTACTTCCGTGTTTACATTTAAAATTGGTAAATAA
>JAAAKG020180439.1:0-26045 GCA_010014905.2 Druon quercuslanigerum
AATTAATGTTTAGGGACTCATAAAATATGAATAATTTTCTTATTAGTCTATTTATTTGTTGTAAACAAAATTAATGAACAAATTAGCAAACAGTCTTATTATCGTTAAAAAATTTTTTGTTTACTAAAAGTGCTTCATATTTATGTAGGAATAATATATAAGTACAAAAATGATTTAAAAGTTCCTAATAACCATTGTTATAAACAATTCTTATGGTAAAATATTAAAAAAATGTCATGATTTTTAAAAATTATAATTTCCTTTAATCGCCAGAACAACTTAAGGTATTCCTTAAAATAATAAATATCAAAGAATATTTGATAAAATATGACAATTTAAATTTTCATAAACAAATCAGATAAACAAATTCAAAATTTTGGCCTTTTCGCATAGAAATTTTTTTTTGTTTTTGCAGTGGAAATGTTTTAAGCTATTGGATGAATGACTGCTAGTTACAAAAATATTAGAAAAGTTAACAATAAAAATTTTTATAAATAATTCTCGTGATAAAATATTCAAATTTAAGGTTTTATCGAATGTTAATTTTCTTTAATCGCTAGAATGGCTACTGATATTCCTGAAAAATGTATTTTTTATAATATTTAATAAAATATAAAAACTTAAATCTTCATAAACAATATTGAAACAAGTGAAAGTTATTAAAACAAAACTTAACTATAAATACCATGGCTACGGAAAAGAATTCTATTTCTAAATTATTCATTTGAAGGAACCATATTTTTTTCTATGTGAAATTTATATAATTTGGAATTTGTTTATCTAAATTGTTTATAAAGATTTAAGTTGTTATATTTTATTAAATATTATAAAAGGTACATTTTTCAGAAATATCAGTAGCCATTCTAGCGATTAAACAAAATTAAAATTTGATAAAAGCTTCAACTTGAATAATTTCTCACGATAATTATTTATAACAATTGTTATTGTTTATCTGATTTAAAAAATTCATCCAATAGCTTAAAACATTTCCAGTGCAAAAACAAAACATTTCTGTGCGAAACGGCCTAAATTTTGAATTTGTTTATCTAATTTGTTTATATAAATTTAAATCGTTATATTGTATTAAATATTATAAAAAGTACATTTTTCAGGAATATCAGTAGCTATTCTAGCGATTAAAGAAAATTTAAATTAGATAAAATCTGAAATTTTAATATTTTGCCATAAGAATTGTTTATAAAAATAGTTATTAAAAACTTTTCAATTATTTTTGTAATTAAATATAATTCTTACTTATATAAAAAATAAATAGACTTTCGAGAAAATTATTTGTTTTCTATGAGTCCCTAAACATTCATGTAAGACAATATAAAGTTTACCTAATCAGTTATTAAATCGTAAAAAATTGTTATGTAAAAATTTCAGTTTTTCCATACTTTCAGTGAAAAAATTATTAATAAACAAGTAAAAGAGAGAAAAAAAGTTCAGAGCGTCAAGCTCTTCAGAATTTAATGAATTTTAATTTATAAACAAAAAATTTTAATTCGGACCAAAATTGAAGGCTCTGGACATTTTTAAGCGAAAAAAGTGCATTTCCTCCCACTGTGGTCGGTGATTTATTTGTTTATAAAAAAATTGAGAAACTGAATTAAAAATCAGGCTCGACAACTTTCTTTGAAACTTTATCAGCTTTAAAAAAAATATCTAAATCGGTCCACAGGTTCAACCGGAATTGTATTTTAAATCAAACAATGTATTTTTTCTCCACTGTGCAGCGATGAGATCTTAAATTAATTCTGACTTGAAAACTATAAAACATAATTGCCAGATATTTTCGAAAAAACTGCCTAGAATCCTTACAAGAGTTTAGGCAGTCGTTACAAAAATTTTTGTTTGTTTATTGTTTCATGATGGAATATCTTTATATAATGTAAATCGGCGATTGCAACAATTTTCCTATTATTGACAAGCACCGTGAACGTCAAATAGAAAAATTGACATTTTTTTCGCGATATTTATTTATTTATAACAAAATTAAAACACTAAATTAAAAATAGGCTCGACAACTTTCTTTGAAATTTTATCAGCTTTAAAAAAAAACATCCAAATCGGTCTATCCACTATGCTGCGGCCTTGCCAACTAATCTCATTCAGCAAAGTTTGAGACGAGAACGTACATATAAAACATTTCTTCTTTGAAAGTTACCTGCGACACCGAAAAACTACGTTATACCTGTAACAATGGGGAAAAATGGAGCAAACGTGATTTCCCTGAAAATGCCTTGACCTCGCACTCATCGCACAAAAACGAGCCAAGCAGGGAATCTGCTGTCATACAGCACTCACAATCTGAGCTTCCGCATTACCTCAAAAAAACCTTGAGACCCAAAATGAACCAGGTCTCGATGTCTTCGCGGAGGGCAACAATCGTTGACCTAACGGGACACTTTTGGTGGTCACAGTGTTTGCGGAAACGTCGGTTGCTCAGTCACCCAGGGGCATCTTTTACCTTCCTTATACATGCATTATTCAAGAAAAAAAAACGGGACTTCATTGTCACTAAATCAGAGCGCAACGGATGAGGCTCGCAGACCCTGGATTTTTAGTTATGTCTGGTTTAGTTTAGGTTTTTAGGTTTAGGCAGTTTAAGATCTGGGTGGAACTAATGAAGGGTGTCGTAAATCTAAAGTGGACTTGGCGGGATCTTTACTTTTAGCATCGTGCTTTTTTCACAGGAAGACAATACTCGTTTTGGCAAGGTCAATTTCTGGGCCAGATTTTGGGAATTGGATGTTTGGACTGGATATTTTAGGTTTTACACCTGCAGATTCAGAGCTGTCATTTATATTTGATGTAGAACGAAAATCTAGCAAGGGTGGATTCAGAAAATATTTCAGAGGGGATGATAGTGAATTTTCTTGAGGTTAATTGTATAGAACGTTATGGGGTGCTCCCCCAATAATTGGAAAGAAATTGTTGAATTATTTTCAATTATGGCCTTTAATGGCGTAATCTCTTTTGGGTGGAGCAAATTTGTTGTTAAAAATTTATCTTTTTAGGTTGAAAATACAACTTCTTGATTGAAAGTAAAACTACATTTTTTGCCAAACAAGAAAATATTTTTTAAGAAAATACGAGAGTTTTAAAACAAGTAGTTGAATTCGCAACTAAAAAAAGAGACATTGTTTAACAAAATTGGAAACGCTAAATTTTTTAATAACAAAATTAATTTTTATTTAAAAAAGCAAATTTTCAACAAAATAATTAAATTTTCAGACAAACCAAAAATTAATTTTGCAAGAAGATTCATTTTTTTCCAAGAAAGATGAATTTTCAACGAAATGCAAGAATTTTAACCAAATAGTTAAACTCTCAAGTAAATAATATCAATTTTTAACCAAAAAAGAAATATTTTAATTTTTTTATTAAAATGAATTTTCAAAAAAAAAAAGGATTTAAAATCTGTAAATGCATATTGTCAACCAAAAACTTTATTTTCAACCGAAACAGAATCATGTTAACCAAAAAGGTCTTTTTTAACCAAAAATAAAGTATAATTCTACAAAAAGAAATGAATTTTTGAACCAAAAAAATTTACTTCTCATCAAAAAAACTAATTTTATACCAAATTCTTAAATTGCTAAGACAAAAAAAATTTCAATGCAAAAAAGTTGAATTTCCCACCAAAAATATAAAACTCAAGAAAAGTTTAAATTTAAACCAAATAGTTTAATTTTTTACTTTAAAAATTAATTTTCCCCCTAAAATTGGAACTTTTAACTAATGAGTTCTATTTTAATTTTTTAATCTAAAAATACAAATTGCGAACAAAAAAGATAATTCGTAATATATCAACAAAAAAAAGTTCAATTTCAAATAAAAAACGATTAGTAAATAAAAAAATACGAATTTTCAACACATTACTTAAATCCTCAACTGCAATCGATTATTTTAAACCGAACTGTTGCATCTTTGACAAACAAAAAATAATTTTCAAACAAAAAATGGATTTTCTATACATTACAGTTAAATTTTCAACAAAAAAATAATTTAAAAAGAGAAATTAATTTTTAAACAAATAGTTTGATTTCTCATTTTAAAAATTTATATTTACTCAAAAAAGGGAACTTTTAACAAAGCAATTCAATTTTCAACCAAAAAGATGCATTTTCTACCGAACGTATAAACGTTTAAACAAATAAATTAATTTTTAAGAAAGTATTTCAACTTTTAACCAAGAAGTTGAATTTTCAATCTAGCAAGATACATTTAGAGCAAAAATTTTAATGATTTATATATCAAAACAAAAATTTCAATTCTGAATAAAAAAATAATTAGGAAATAAAAAATGACAAATTTTCAACAAAGTACATACAGTTTTAACTAAATATTTGGTTTTATAGGTCCCCTTTAGGATCCTCCTCCCCCTGTAACCAACCGTAACAAAATGTTTCTTACCCTCCCCCCCTCTTACTGCACGTAATTTTTAGTTTCCAGAAATTTTTTGCAGCATAAACGGAATAAAACAGTTGTTCGGATACAAATTTAAAATTGTCAAATTTATTAATTTATGTTAAACATAACGTTTCTTTTCTACTATAGAAGATGGATTTTTAACAACAAACTCTGATTTTCAAAAAAATAATTAAGTTTTCAACATAATAGTTGACAGTTGACAGAATAGTTACAGTTTACATTTCAACACAAAATATGAAATTGGTGCAAAAAAAATGTTTTGAAAACCAAAAAGACGAATTTTTTATAAAAAAATTGTATTTTCAAAAAATAATATGACTTCAGCAAAAAATTAATTTTTCCGAAACTGATGTATTTTCACCCAACCAAAATAAAATTTCAAATCAATAAAATTATATTTTTACCAAACAAGGAGAGTTGTAAACCCAAAAATATCAAGCTTAAAAAATGGGCAAGCTACATCTTCAATTAAAAAATTAATTTTTAAACAAAATAAGGCTTTTTCTTTAAACAGTTAAATTTTCAACCAAAGACAAGCCTTTAATAAAAAATAATAATTTTTTAACAATGTAGTTCAACTTTTACCCAAGTAGTTGAATTTGCAATTAAGAAAGATTAATTTTCAAATAAACTTCGAATGCGTTATTTTAATTGTACTTAGAACAATTAAAAGAATAAGTTTTAACTAAAAAACTGCATTTTTATTTTAAAAAAATGAAATATTTACTTAAAGAGAATAATTTTTAAATCTAAAAAATAAATTTTCAAAAAAATAGTTGAATTTTCGGTTTAAAACTATTTTAATTGAAAAACAACAAATTTATTCCACCCAAAAGAGATTACGCCATTAAAGGCCATAATTGAAAATAATTTAAAAGAAATTTTTAAAATTATTTTCAATTATGGCCTTTAATGGCGTAATCTCTTTTGGGTGGAGTAAATTTGTTATAAAAAATTTACCTTTTTCGGTTGAAAATCCAACTTCTTGATTGAAAGTTAAACTACTATAGTGAAAATTCATTTTTTTAGAAGATTCATAATTTATACTTTCAGTTAATAGTTCCACTTTTTGGTTGAAAATTAGATTTTTTTTTACTTTAAAATTCTACTATTTAGAAGAATATTCTTCTATTTTATAGGAAATTCAACTTTTCTATACACATTTTTCTTTTTCTAATAAAATTTTTTCAAATTATAATTGAACTATTGATTTTTTTGTAGAAAAATGATTTTTTAGAATAACAAATCAACTATTTAAGGGACCGTACTTAAATGACGTAGCAGATCAAGGGCAATTTAAATACGGTCCCTTAAATAGTTGATTTGTTATTTTAAAACATTACTTTTGTACGAAAAATTAAATAGTTCAATTATCATTAAAAAAAAAATTTATTTAAAAAAGAAAAATTTCTATAGAGCAGTTGAATTTTCTACAAAATATTCTTCAAAATAATTAAAAATTTTCAGGTAAAAAAAACAAACGAATTTTCAACCTAGAAGTGAAACTTTGAACTAAAATTATAAATTATAAATCTTCTACAAAAAATGAATTTTTAATAAAGTAGTTTAAGTTTCGATCAAGAAGTTAGATTTTCAACCTAAAAAATAAGATAAGGCTCAAGACACTTTGTTACGATTCGTTACCGTACGTAACTTTTGTTACGAAATTTTTGAAAATTCACAAGAATTTACTCCTGAAGATTAATTTTTTAGTTATAAATTTTATTAATCGGTTACAAATTTACCAATTTTATTTAAAAAATATTATTTTCGTTTCCAAATTCAACTGGTTTGTTAAAAATTCTACTCTTTTCCTATAACATTAAACTTTTATTCAAATTGCATATTTTGTTACTGTCAATGTCAAATGGAATCCTTTTTAGATAAAAGGAATTTTTTCTAAAAATTTTTTTCTTTTTTTAATTATAATTTCATCTTTTTTAGTAGAAATATGGAAATTTTTTGGATAAAAATGCAACGGTTTTGTTAAAATTTCAACTATTTCCTAAAAAAATTTAATTTTTGTTTAAATTTCGTATTTTTGTGTTAAAAAGACAATTGAAATATTTTTTTGTGAAAATTCAACTCTTATTTTGAAATTTTTTTTTATTAAAAAACTCTTTCAGTTTGAAAGAAATTACATCTTTTTTAGAACAAAACTCAACTGTCTGGTAGAGAATGCAAATATTTTTTTAAAAATTCATCTTTTGGGATTGAAAATGAAATTCAAAAATTGAAAATGAAAAAAAAACAGTGATCTAGAATCTTTTTTGGATGGAAATTCAACTATTTTTAAAATTTTTTTCTAATAAAAAATCATGTTTTAAGAGGAATCTGATTTTTTTTTGCATAAAAATGCAATTTTTTGGCCGATAATTTAACAATTTTGTTTAAAAGTCAACCTTTTTGGTTAAAAATTAAATTTTTTCGTGAAAACTGATTTCTTGCTTAAAAATTCATACTTTAATGGTAAAAAGTCAATTAAAATCTATTTTAACCGAAAATTCAACTATTTTTTGCAATTTTATCTTTTAGATTTGAACATTATTCTGTTGTAGTAATAATTTCTTTTTTTTAAATAAATATGAAGCCTTTTAGTTAAAAATTATTCTTCTTTGCTTAAGTATTCAACTGTTTTGTTTGAAAAATTATTTATTTGAAGTATAAAACGTTAAAATGAACGAAACAGTTTTTCCCATTTTCATTTGATCAATAATATTGTTATTCTAACTACAATTAAAAAAATGCATTTGCAGTTTATTTAAAAATTAATCTTTTTTAACTTCAAATTCAACTATATGGCTAAAAGTTAAACTACATTGTTAAAAACTTATATTTTTGATTGAAGGCTTGTCTTTGGTTAAAAATTTAACTGTTTAATGAAAAAGCCTTATTTTTTTAAAAAATTAATAATTTTTTGAATTAAAGATGTAACTTGCCCATTTTTCTAAAAGTGATATTTTTTAGTTTAAAACTCTCCTTGTTTGGTAAAAATATAATTTTATTGATTCGAAATTTTTTTTTGTAAAAATACATCAGTTCCGGAAAAATTAATTTTTTGCTAAAGTCATATTATTTATTAAAAATTCAATTTTTCTATAAAAAATTCGTCTTTTTGGTTTCCTAAATATTTTTTTTGTACCAATTTCATATTTTTTTATTGAAATGTAAACTATGACTCTTCTGTCAACTGCCAAATATTATGTTAAAAAACTTAATTATTTTGTTGAATATCAAAGTTTATTGTTAAAAAGCCATCTTCTATAGTAGAAAAGATACGTTTTTTTTAACATAAATTAATAAATTTGACAATTTTAAATTTGTATCTGAACAACCGTTTTATTCTGTTTATGCTGCAAAAAATTTCTGGAAACTAAAAATCACGTATAATAAGAGGGGGGGGGGGGAGGTGAGAAATATTATGTTAAGGTTTGTTACAGGAGGGAGGGGGGATCTTATAGCGGGCCTATAAATCAAAATATTTAGTTGAAACTGTAAGTATATTGTTAAAAATTTGTAATTTGTTATTTACTTATTGTTTTTTTTATTCAAAATTGAAATTTTGTCTTTGATTGAACATTCAAATGTTTGGTATGAAATGCATCTTTTTGGTTGAAAATTAAATTGCTTTGTTAAAAGTTCTCTTTTTTGAGTAAATATAAATTTTCAAAATGAAAAATTGAACAATTTGTTTAAAAATTAACTTCTCCTTTTAAATTATTTCTTTTTGTGAAAATTCAACTGTTATGTATAGAAAATCCATTTTTTGTTTGAAAATTAATTTTTTGCAGAAGATTCATAATTTATTTAAAAATTCAACTTTTTGGATTAAATTTCATAATTGTGAATGAATACTCAACTGCTTGGTAGTAAATTCGTTTCTTAGCTTAAAAAATCAATCATTTGGTGCAAAATTCATCTTTTTTGTAGGAAATTTTGTTTCTCATGAAAATGTTAAAAATTGATTTGCTTTAAAATAAACAATCAACCATATGATCGAAAATTCAAATTCTTAGTATCAAATTAATATTTTTCGATGAAAATTCAAATATTTAGTTAGAACTGTATGCATTTTGTTGAAAATTGTTTTTTTTTGTGGAAAATTTTTTTTTGTTCTAAAAATGCAACAGTTCGGTTTGAAATAATCGATTTCAGTTAAGGATTCAAGTACTGTGTTGGAAATTCGTATTTTTTATGTACTAATCGTTTTTTATTTGAAATTAAAATTTTTTTATATATATTACGAATGATCTTTTATATTCAAACTTTATATCTTTAGATTAAAAATAAAAATTAAATTTATCAGTTAAAAGCTCCATTTTTAGAAAGAAAATGAATTTTTTATGTAGAAAATTGAACTATGTGGTTGAAATTGAACTTTTTTTGAGTTTTATATTTTTTATGGGAAATTCAACTCTTTTGAATAGAAAATTTTTTGTTGTCTTGGAAATTCAACAATTTGATACAAAATTACATTTTTTTGGTATTAAAAAATATTTATTTCCAGTGAAAATTTAATTAGTTTTTTTGGTTTAAAATTCATCTTTTTTTGTAAAATTATAAATTATTTTTAGTTAAAAATAACTTTCTGGTTAATATTATTCTGTTTCGGTTGAAAATACAGTTTTTGGTTGACAATATGCATTTACGGGTATTTAATCCTTTTTTGTAAAATTGAAAATTCATTTCAATAAAAAATTAAACTATTTCTTTTTTGGTTAAAAATTGATATTATTTACTTGCGAGTTTAACTATTTGGTTGAAATTCTTGCATTTTGTTGAAAATTCATCTTTCTTGAAAAAAATGAATATTTTTGCAAAATTAATTTTTTTATAAAAAATTTAGCATTTCCAATTTTGGTAAACAATGTGTCTTTTTTTAGTTGCGAATTCAACTACTTGTTTAAAAACTCTCGTATTTTCTTGAAAAATATTTTCTTGCTTGGTAAAAAATGTAATCTTCTTGACGGAAAATAAATTTCATTTGGTGTTTAGAAGTGTTATTTAATTTTTTTATAATGTAGCATTCCAGACAATATTCCTCTTAGTGAATAAAAAGTACCGGATTTTTGTAAAAATTAAAAAAAAAATTTATTGGAATATAATAATTCATTTCTTTATTAACTTCTGATACTCTGATATATTTTATTGACATGCATAATTTCTGTCTGTAAATTAATAAAAATATTAGGATAATTATTTATAAATAAGGATTTCAATATTCGTCTTTTGCAGGTATTTTTTTCTTTGGCTAGAACTTTAATATTATTCAAATCGAAATTAAAAGAATGGTCGGTTTAAATGTCCAAAAAAGGCCAAAAACGCAAATTTTCTGAAAAAAAGATTCGAATTTTCAAAAAAAAAAATAAACCTTTAACAAAAAAATATACGAAAAAAATGTCCCCCAAAATATTCCAATTTTAAAACAAAAAAAAAAAGATTCCTACGAAACTTGAATTTTCAATTAAATGATTGAATTATCGATCAAACAGATGGATTTTCAGAAATATACATAAATTTTTAACATAATAATTGAATTTTTAACTCTTTGAATTTTTAAACTAAAGAATATCCATTGTTAACTCAAACTGTTGAATATTCAAGCTAAAAATTGGAATTTTGAACCAAAAAGTTGATTTTCAACAGATAAGGTTTATTTTCAACGAAAGAGACAAATTTTCAACTTACGTTATGAATAATTAATAAATAAAAAAAATTTTTGTAGAATGTAGTTCAAGTTTAAACCAATGAGTGAATTTTAATTTTTATAAAGGAAATTGTTAAATTGGTAGTAAACAAATTTATTTTGAACCTAGTGAAAAAGAGTTTTTTTTACAATTGTTTTATAAAATACTTAAATTTTCAACAAAATAGTTAAATTTTTAACCAAATAGGGTGGTTCAAAAAAGTGTTAGAAACATAAATTGTTCGAACAATGTATTATTGTTTTTAACCATTTTTTCTTAGAATAGCGATAGAAAGACGCGGTTTTTTGAAAATTTTTCCACTTTTTAACCAATTTTCAATTAGAATGACATACTACTTAATTATGAATAACAAAAATAAGAGTTAATTCAATTTAATAAAAATAATTGTTAAAGCAATCTATTGTTATTGCTAATAATATTCTCTTTACATAATGGTAGTACGTTGCGGTTTATTCTGACATTTTTTACTATTTGTCCATTTTTTACTTTTAGTAACCTAATAGTTAATTTTATTAAGGCAAAAATAATTGCTTAAAAAAATTATTATTTTTGTAACTATCTTTATCTACTGTATTAATGTCAGATAGTTGCGGTTTTTTCTGCATTTTTTAACTTCTTGTCCACTTTTCACTAAGTGAGGTAATAATTATTTCCGACGTAGAATTTTCTGATCTTTCTATTTGTACAGTTATAATTCCAAAAAAATGCATATTTGAAAAGATATATTTGTTTATTTAACAAAAAGCACGAATATGGCTGCCAACAATTTCAAAAAATTGTTCAATGTTTATGTAAATTCGTATAGGTGGGTTTTTTCGTTCGGTTATTACGAATCGTCCATCAGATTTTCAAAATTCAAAACGGCGGATTTAATATGTCTAAGAAAAGCGACCCATAACCTCCCCATTCATGATTTCATGAAAATTGAACAATTTTTCGACATTTCTGCAGCCATATTGGATCGCCATCTTGAATTTAAAAAATCTGATAACATATTCGTAATCAGCAATCCAAAAAACCCCTCGATAAAATTTTTGATGAAAATTGAACAACTTTCGAAATTTTCGGAAGCCATATTGTATCTGTTAACTTGAATTTTGAAAATCTTAACCAATGAGTTAGAATCTTATTCTAAGTATTTAGATTATGGATTATAAAAGGTTTTTTCGTAAAAAAATTTTTATTTTAATAAATTAAAAAAAAAGGAGAGGCTTTGTATATTGCGTTCACCTACTCGCGGTGAAATCCAGGCAACAACATATAAGACCCATAACCTCCCAATTCATATTTTCAAAAAATTTAAACAATTATTTGAAATTTTTGGCAGTTATATTGTATCCGCCATCTTGAATTTTGAAAATCTAACAACAGATTCGTAATCAGCAATTCAAAAAACCCCTCCATAAAATTTTTTATTAAAATTAAAACATTTCCGAAATCTTTGGCAGCCATATTAGATCCGCCATATTGAATTTTGAAAACGTGATAGAAGATTCACAATCAGCGACCCAAAAAATCCACTTATACGAATTTACATAAAAATTGAACAATTTTTTGAAATGTTTGGCAGCCATATTGGATCCGCTATCTTGAATTTTGAAAACGTGATAGCAGATTTACAATCAGCGACCCAAAAAATCATCTTGCACTCATTTTCATTTAAATTGAACAAAAATTGTTTTTGCAGGAAAAAGTACTGTAAACTTTAAAAAAATTTGAATTTAGGCCGCCATATTGGATGCCGCCATGTTTAATTTAAAAAACTAACCACAACATTTTGAAGCCTAGAGTGCATGGACACTCTTAATGCACAAATAAAAAAATCTACAGAGGATTTCGTTCCTAAAATTACATATTAAAATTTTTTTTCATTTGACAATTCGTCTTTTCTATTAAATAAACAAATATATCTTTTCAAATATACATTTTTGGAAATTCTACCTGAAGAAATAGTAAGATCAGACAATTTTACGTCGGCAATAGGTATTGTCCATTTTTTTCTATGACCGATTTCATAGTTAATAGAGCCGTTGAAAAAAATCTTTAAAATGTGTACAGTCAGGACTTAATGGATTATAAACAATGGAGAAAAAATTTTGGTTTTAAATTATTTTTTTAAATTGGGTTTTAGCTACAGTACTATATTGTGCGTTTTTAATTTATATAATATTTTTTCATAATTTAATCTTTTTTCTCCCATCTAGTAAATATGTCGTTACATTTACCTTCTATTGTTGGAACGACACTAGTTTAAATATTTTTATACAAAAAATCAATGTTAAGCATATTTTCTACAGTTTTATTATATTTATCTCTATTGGCTGCCACCGTTATGTTACCATTATCTGCATTTACAAAAAATAAATTTTTGTTTTGTTTTTGAAGATTTTCATTAATTAACTGTTTTCCTGATATTAAGTTTCTGATCTTCATGCTCTACATTTTTTAAACAATTTTTTATATTGGCAACCATGTTATTAATAGGTAGTTTATTAACATTAAAAGGAACACCAAATTTTTCACCCAGTGCTAAGGTTTTAGCTACCTTATCAGTGAAAATGTTAGAAATGTGCAATGATTTCACGAAGCTCATGGTGGTGTCATTTGTTTTGTAGAAGTAGGTGTCTATAAAATTATAGAAAAATGGCAACGAATCTGCAAACACTCCACGTTAGTAGCGCAATGAAGTTTGAAAAGCAAGTCAAAAGCAACTAAGGGATGTTTTCACAAACTACGTGACACGTTTTTCTTTTGTTTAAATAAAGATAAGAAATATTATTTCCGTAAAATGAAAAAGGATACTACGATCCCTAATGGACTTGCGTTCTTCTCAATCTCTATCAGTCGGCCATCTCCTACAATGAAATAGTTATCGACACTTTAACCGCACACATAAAGCATATACGGTTGCGAACAGTTTTTTGATACAATACGAGTTTTTTCTACCGTGCCTTGAACATTTTGACCCTCCTAAAACACAAATTGCTTATATTAATTTTAAATTTGAAATTTCCCATCGAGAGTATTAAAAAATTTACGAATCATTGAAGACAAAACTGGTATTTTGAAAAAAAAGAAAAAAACTGCTCACCTTTATGATTCTAATTAAGTAAGAGTTGTGAAATACGAGGTTGCTTTCTGGTAAGAAAGAAGCTTCATCTCCTGTATCGTCGCTTGATGGAAGCAATTTTTTTCCCCTGATTTACAGTTTTAATTTTTTTTTTGCTTAAGTCTCAGAGCTTTTAAATCTTAGAGCTCTTAAATTTTCTGTAAGATCTATGCAAAATTAAACAAAAATAGTGATTAGAATGATTACTCGTAATCTGAAACTTATTTAAAAATGGTTTAAAGAAAGGAGCTTACCATCTTTTATCATGCATTCTTTCTTAGACAGATTCGTTTTCCTTTCCTTAGCGTAGCATAAATTCTCGAAGTATACCATACTGGAAATTTACTCCAAAAATTTCGAATATTAATGATCAAGTCTTCACTAAATATTTTGTCATATTCTTTATCAATTTGAAATAAAAAATAAATTATAAATAATATAGAACGTAAATTTTTTAGATGATTTGATTTTTTCCTATTCAAAAATATAGAATGTTGTACTGTATAAATATTATCATAATTCCGTTTTAATCAAATAATCTCGGATATTTCTCTGGAATTTCGTTAATAGAAGGTCGCGGCATGGCGAACTGCATTTAACTAATCTAAAATGTACACAGTAAAAAATTTGTCGTAAAATTTAACATAAAATTTTATGTAGATGATTTTTTTTACACAAAATTAATGTTAATTCTACACATACTGTTTGTATCGATGAATCCATGCATTTTTTAACATACTAAAGTGTTATTTTAGAGCAAAGTTACACTGTTTTTATGTCACTCGCCAATCAACACAAAAATTATGTTAAAAAATCTTCCCATTCGGTAAGTGCTATAAATAACACTTTTTAAATGTTAATTTAATATAAAGACTGTGTAGATAGGTTCTATAGTAACACAAATAATATGTTGAAATTACACAAAGCTATGTTAAATTATGACGCTTATTGTAACAGTTACTGCATGCCATACAAGCATAGACACGTGTGAATTAGCCTCAGTGTAATTTTATGTTTTGGTGGTTTTTTGTTTCGCAAAAGCTTTCGTACAAAAAAAAATCATTATAAATCCCCTAGCTTCGAGACACATAATTTTATTTTTTTAAATGGTTCCACTTAATGTTAAAAGAGGCTAAAAAAAATTTAATTCACCTAACCCTCTAGGTTCATTCTCAAAATCAACCCTTAAGCACAAAAAATCAATTTTGAGGATGAACCTAGAGGGTTAGGTGGATGAGACTTTCTTTTAGCTTCTTTCAACATTAAATGGAACCATTTGAAAAAATAAAATTCTAGGTATCGAAGTTGGGGGATTCATAATGATTTTTTTTGTACTTGGGGGTTGATTTCGTGAGTGATCCTAGTATGTTAGGGGGATGAAACTTTTTTGTGTTTCTTTTGACATCGAACGGAACCATTTGAAAAAATAAACTTTTAGGTCTCGTGCTTTTTACACAAAAATGATTTTCCGTTTATACGTAAACGTTTGAAACTTCAGATTCACATAAAGATTTTACTTCCTTAGAAGCTGTAAAAATCGTAACCTTCATGTTAAAAAATAATAGAGTTGGTACAAGAAACAAAAAGATTCACAAATTTCTAATCGAATATTAAATCTTATTACTCTAATTATAACGCCCAAAAATGTTTCATTTGAGTACTTTCTCAGTAATATGAAGAACGCGAATCTTAGCCTCATAATTAGGTCTTTTAATTTTACACCAAAATAAAAAAACATTAAAATTTTACAGTTTTTCGTTGTTTGGTAAGAACAATATGCAAAGATCAAATTTTTTAATAACCAAACCTTATTCAGTTAAGAGAATGCTATATTAACCTCAAACATGTCGAAACGAAATATTATATCACGTTAGAATTTTAGGAGACTAAACAAAAGATAAATAAACGTTTTTCTACATCTTAACAAATTTTTGAGGATAATAGAGGGCAAAAGAGTGTTCTGAATGTTCCTTAATATCAAAATAAAATTCAAATTCAAAACCGTACCTTCCAGTTTTGAGATGGTGTCATCGTCAATGTCAACTGAGATCAATATTTCCTTCAATTCCATGAACTTAAGTTCCTTTAACGAGGTCATTTTTTAATAATAAATTTTTGTAAGGATTCTGATAATAATTCTTCTGTATAAGAAATTTTAAAAATGCGCAGGCTTTTTACATGCCTATAAAAAGAAATAAATATAACGCGCACATAGAAATTAGCTGTGTGAACAAATTTAACACACTTATTTCAGCATTATTAGCACTATGTGTTAATAATGCCAAATAGCGCCAAATGTCGTTTTCTTTTTGTAACAACTTTGCTACTGAATTAATCAGTGAAAAGAATCATTGGATGAATCAGTCATTTCGTGGTCATTGATTTATTTATATAAAAATTTTCACTGATTTTACCAGTGTCTAGTCAAAATTCACTGATTTTTCAGTGAAAACATAAACTACTGATTGATTTAGTTTATATGAATATTTATTAAAGTCGATGAAAATCGTAATTCCGCGTTAGGACTAGAAATATTTTTTGCAGAATGTTGTTGCTGCTGTTGTAAGTCATCCTGAAATAAATTAGCATTAGAAAGGGTGGAAAAACTGCTTTAATGCGAGTACATGGAATCGGTGTTACAGGGCTATATAGAAAATCCAACAGGTATCGAGAGCGATAAAACGTGCTTCACACGCACGATTACCTGCTCGTTTTCGAGCGCGTTGCCACATCAAGTTTTTCTAGTCGAGCGATAAATACCAGTCGTTCCATGAGACACTTGGCTGATGTTCTTTATTTATCTCCTCAAAAGATCCTCTTGGTTTCCGCTCTGTCTCTGATATACCGCGGGACTCGAAACTGGAATGTAATTCACGCGAATTCGACAGCAGCCTTAAGACGAGACCTTAACAAAGTAGGGTCGACGTCTCAGGAATGGTTAATGTACATCAGATAATCCTCACGGATTTCTATATAACGAAAATAATTACCGGATATAGTTGTCGCACGAGAGCCGAAGATTCGAGTCCTTGTACGGTAAAATTTAAATCCCTTGCTTCAATATTCGAGATAATAGTCTTCTACAATGATGTTATTTTGTCGACAAGGATAAATAATTAGTAGTGGATGTTGAAATATTACATATAGTGTGTAACAGTAATCTAATAATTGATAGAGAAACAAGAAAAAATTTAGCTTAGCCAGGATTTGAACCCGGACCGCCACTTATGCATGAGAGCGTTAGTTAATTACGTCAAAGATGCTGCAGTAGATCGTGAAGCGGGTATGCATCTCCTTCGTCTTGTGAAACTATTTTAATGAATGATTTATACCGAATAAGGTTTTTAATTCAATAATTACAATAATTTAATAATTACTTTTTCTGCCTTACACACTAAGATTAAATCAGTCGAAAGTTGACTGTTGAAATTAATCAAGTATGCTTTGACTGCAAATTCAGTTATGTCTACTGACAAAAAAGTCATTTAAACAGATAAATCAGTTCATATTTATGAGTGAGACAATCAGTCATATCTAATGACAGAATCAATCAGTGGTATAGAATTACTGATTTTTATTCTTATTTTTTAAATTATAAAAATTATCCATAAATCATTGATTAATAAATTAATAGTTACAGATAATGTTAATTAAATTTGTCTGCTTTAATCGGTAAAAGTAACTGATAAGATCATTCAAAATTACAGATTCGATCTATGGACTCTAATGATTAGGATGATTTGTCTTTTTCGGTTGAAAATAAATCTGTTTGGTTCTAAATTAATCTTTTTGAGTAAATTCTACATTTTTTTGGTTTAAAAAACAAATATTTTTTGGAGATAAATATTAACTGTTTTTTATTTTTAATTAATTATATTTTGTTTAAATTCTCAAACATCACATTTTTTGTAGAGAATTGATATTTTTTGTTTCAAAACTATATTACTTGGTTCGGAATTAAACTAATTGGTTAAGAGATGAACTGCTTTGTTTAAAATTAATTTGTTTGGTCGAAGACCCATCATGTTAGTAGAAAAAAATCTCTTGCTGATTAGTTAAAAACTAACCTTTTCCATTCTTGGTTTACCATTGATCTTTTTTATTTAAAAATTCAAGTGTTTGGACAAGAATTTAACCATTTTTTTTGAGAATTTATCTTTGGACGTTGAATTACACTGTTTTTTATTTAAAACGAGAATTTTTACATATTAATAGCAAAATTCAAAAAGTTAGATCATTTTCATTTTCACCACTTTTTTCGATAAAGAGAAAATTTACAAGATTTGTAACGTTTGCAAAATTAAAAAAAAAAATGAAAGTTTTAAGCTAGAAAACGAACGATATGAAAAAAAGTCAAGTGAAGAAAAACACTGTTTTTTTAAAGCTTTAAAAGATTAACATAGATTTTTTTTCATTTTCTTTAAAAGTCGAAATTAAAATTTTTTATTGTACAACAAAATAATTAAAAATTAAAAATTTAATTTTGCGCTCAAACCATGCGAACTGCGAAAACAGACGAAAAAAATCTTGGACCTATACATTATTTGTTTCATTCATAAAAATCATTAAAAATAAAAAAAAAAATCTGGACAAACGAAACAAGCTATCAAAAAAATAATGGAAAAAAGTGGCTCACTCAGAAAAGAGCTACAAAATTTTTCATGAATAATTTTTGGCTACAACGTGAAGTTTTTATTTTAAGCGTATAAAATAACATTTAAAATAAAAAATAAATTTTTTATAAAGACCACATTAGATGAAAAAAGGGGAAGCAAAAGTTAAATTTCATATTTTGGGTTGAAAATTCCAACTTTTGGATAAAACTTCAAATATTATATCAAAAATAAACTTTTAGGTATAAAATTACCTTTTTGGTTTGAAAATGTTATTTTTAGTGGAAAAATTTAATTTATCTTTTGCGCTTTATGAATGAACTTGGCCAGAATTTGAAGTATTTTGTTGGAAATTCGCCTTTCTGACAAAACATTCCTTTTCTTATAGGAAAACTAACTATTTGGTTGAAAACTTTTTTTTTATCTGAAAATTTATTAGTTTGAGTTTTGGTTGAGGATTCAGCTATTTTGCTAGAAATTTTCTTCTTCAAGTTTAACTAGTTAAAAATTTGTTGTTGTTATTATAAATTAATTTTTCAAATTTAAAATTTAACGAGCAAATTTTTTTGGACATATTTCAAAATAGTTGAAGAATGTCTTAAGTGATTGAAAAACAAGAAATTCACACTGTCAAAACAAGACTCTTTTTCTTATCATCTTGATAGCCTGGTCAGGTTTCAATGCTGATCAGCTAAGTTCACTTATATTGAAGAATCTTTCATTGAAAAAAAATTAGGGATGTCCAGCGAGCGACTGACCAACCTCTAACTATTGGCTAATTCGTTATTAACTAGTGGCTGGCCAGCTAATAACTAGTGACTGACCATCCAATAAATAGTAGCTGACCATGCAATAACTAATGGCTGACCATCCGATACTAATGACTGACCAGTCAATAACTAGTGGCTGCCCATCCAATAACTAGTGACTGACTAGAAAATCACTATCGGCTGAACATCTAATAACTACTTACTGACCAGCCAATAAATAGTAGCTGACCAGCTAACAACCAGTGGCTGGGTAGCCAATAACGATCGTCTGACCATCCATTAACCAGTTACTGACCAGACAATAATTATTGACTGCCCAGCCATTAACTAATGTCTGACCAGCCAATATCAAGTGGAGGACAATAAAACAAATTGATACTAACCAGACATTAACTTGTGACTGACTATTCAATAAATAGTGGTTGACTAGATAATGACTATTGGCTGACCATCTAATAACTACTTACTGACCAGTCAATAACTAGTGGGTGACCAGCAATGAAATGGTATCTGACCATCCAATAACTAGTGGAGGGGTATCAAACAAATAGAGACTGACCAGTCATTAACTAGTGGCTGACCAACCAATAAACATTGACTGATCGTCCAAACACTAGTGGCTGACCATCCAATAACTAGTGGCTGTCCAGCCAATAATAAGCGGCTGACCAAACAACCTGAACTGAGGCTAATAAAAAAAAATGATATACTTTGGGCCAGGCCCAGGCCAGAGTATCTCTTCAGCGTTAAGGAAACCAGCCGGTCTGGTCTGGGCCAGGTCAGCACCCGCAGATTTTTCCATACGGGCACCTTATCGAGGATGAGGTCGACGCGACGTTAGGTCGGTCGTATCTCGCCTCGGCCATCAACATTTTCCAACTTGTCTACCGAATCCCCGCACTGACGTAAGTAACAGCGATATATAAAAGTAAGTGACTCGCTCTCGCGGGGCGGTGATGCAGAGTCCTCCTATCTGCGGAGTCTATCGGGCAGTAAACAGCGAGCGGCAGATAAGGCCGGAGATATATTATAGACGCCCTGCCTGGTCTCGTCCTAGCTACGAACGAGTACATTCAGAGCTTCAGTTCTGAATGTAACAGACTATCCTGGCTACCAAAAGACTCCTTCTCTTTGCTAGCGAAAGCTCTATATTTTGCCTTCTTTTTTTCCCGGCTCTCCGGTAAAAACGCCAGCGGCGTCTGAATAGTCGCGCGGAGGACGGAAGTCAGTTTGCAAGCCAAGCATGGGGAGGCGGCGCCGAGCAACCCCTTATTTTCCTCAGTCGGTCCCCGCAGGAGCGATCTACCCCCACATCCTCTCACACCCTATTTACTCTTTTTAACCCCCTTCTACACTTCTCTCCCCCTTACCCCTTCTTGACATCATTAATTTTTCTCTCAGCTGCTGATTTTAAAGCGCACAGTGAAAAAAAATTACTTGTTTTGTTTAAAATAAAATACAGCCAACAAATATTGAACGATTTGTACGAAACAAATTTGTGAAAAACTGATAAAATCTTAACTTCTTAAAGTCCAAGCCTGGATCCTGTTGAATGAAAATTCTGCACAAATTTAGAAATAGTGTACAGTCACATTCTTTTCGATTTTTGCTAAAAAAATGTTTTCACTTTTTTTAATTTTCTTGGTTTCTATTGAGTATACGATAACTGCAAACCACCTTTGAGCTGCCGAATAGTCTACTTTAATTTAATGCACGTATTGATATTGCAGAAATCAAAGCTCGTTACCTGAAAAAAAGGAAAATTGAAAATAGTGAAAGTTGATCAGCTGCAAATCTAATGGGTAAAAGAAATTTGTCAAACCTGATTTTTCATTTAGTTGTTCAATTTTTTTTATAAATAAATAAATACGACCAAAAAATTCCAATTTTTTCGATTTGAAGTTCCAAGTGTCCGTTAGTAACAGGTTTTCCATCATGATACAATAAACGAAAAATTCTTCATGAACAAACGATTTGCTGAAAAGTGTTTTTCATAAGATCTAAGCATTTTACCTTTTTTAAGTTATATTGCAAGAAATTTGGGCAAAAATAAATTAAAATAAAGAAAATTTCTTTATCAGTTTTGAAAATGCCTTTACTTTATAACTAACAATAATAATAAGCATTCTGTTCAATATTATAAAGAAATTTAATAAACAATTTCATTGTTCAGGAATTTGTTGACAGAAAAATTCGTTTTTTATGTTAGTTTAGAAAAAATTAGGAAACTCATGATAATTTAAACGAAATTCATCATTTTTGAAACAAATTAAATGAACAAATGACTCTACTGTTTCCAATTTGAGAGTACAGTTTTCTATGGCTGAAATTGTTGGAACAATTTTTGAAAAAAAAAACATTTTTTAAACAAATAATTATGTTTTAAGATTATTTAGTTTTTTTTTTAATTGTAAACGGGGAGTTGTAGAGAATGTTTTTTCCGGAAATATTATTATATTAATACAAACCTGATATTTAAATAATAATGGTCAGGAAAAATAAAAAACTAATCAAAGAAAAAATCAGGGAATTTTGAAAAATAAATACTATTTTCTATCAAAACTATTTGAGAAATAAAAAAATTGTTGTCTAGGAAAATTATTTATGTCAAAAAGATCTACAAATTTTCTCAAAACTATTTTTTATGAGAAGCATATTTTTCGTTTTAAATGATTTCTTGAAAAACTTGAAATAATTTCATATTTTGAATAAATAATTTTAGGGTATTAATTAAACGAGTCTCAAAGGACTTTGAAATTACCCAAAAATAATCTGGAACATTTTTCGGGAATTTAATTATTTTTAAAATTTGATCAATAATTTTTAAAAAGATTCCGAAAAATTTCAAACAAACATTAAAGCTTTGAAGATTTCAAGCAGAAAACAATAACAATTCTAATAAAAATATAAACTGTAAGAACTTGTTTTTGAAAAAAGATTAAACAATAAATAAATATTGAAACCAATTTTAACAAATTTAAATCAAAATATAAAAGTTCTAAAAATTGAGAAAGGCTTTAAGAGAATCGAAAAAAAAGTCTTAAGATTCATGGAAAATTTTGTAACGATTTTTGATTTTGAAAAATGAGTTCTGAGATAAAGTTGACAATTATTTTAAATTTTTTACAATGATTTACCAAAACTTTAAGAAGGAATGTGAAAAAGTATAAGAAAAATTCTTTAATTTTGCATGATAATAAAATTTTATAAAAAAATCGAGTAATTTTAACAAATATTACAAGTTTTAAAAAGATTTTTAAAAAAGTTTCAAGAACAGAAATCGGCTTAAGATCCCATCCCTATATAAATACCAAATAATTTTTTATTTGAAAAATGAAATTTAGGCAGGTATGTCAAACGATTCCAGAAGATTTTGAAAACTTACGGAAAATAATCGATAAGAATTTATAAACTTTTTATTTCATTTTGAGGATCTTTTAAAAACTTTAGGAAAAAATCGAAATACTTAAAAGATATTTAGAAGATTTGAAACAAATAAAAACAAAATTTTTAAATATTTTAAATGTTTTAGTGATTTTATAAAATTTGCAAATGGAAAGTTAAATATTTTAAAGCAAACATTTTTAAATATTGCAAGATGACAAAGTTGTAAAAATAATGATTTAAGATATAATGATAAGTTTTTAAGGTATTGCTGACAATTTTAAACAAATTGTACGTTGTTGAAGATTTTTAATAGAAAATTTAGAAGTTGTTTAGGAATGATAAAGGGTTTCAAAAGAATAAAAAAATTTGCTTTAGATTTTCAGGCAAATTTTTAATAATTTGTGATTAAAAAAAATTAGGTTTAAAAGGGTGATTCGAACGACTTCAAGGAATTGAAAAAACTTTCGAAGAATATTCTGTAAAAGTTGATAATTTTTTCTTCTTAATTTTGATGGTTTTTTTGAAAACTTTTAGAAAAATTTAAATCACCTTAAATCATATTAAGGAAACAAAAATAAAATATTAAATTAAAAAAATTTAACCCAAGATTCGGATTCTACAAGACTTTGAAAAAGAATCTTTTCATTTTTGAAAGGTTTTAAGCATATAAAAAGTTTTATTAAAATTTCGAAAAAATGTAGAAGATTTTTAATAATTTTTTAACGTTTTAAGTAAATAAAAAATAATGTCTTCCAGACTCCTGGAAAATTTTGGATTCTTCCTTATTAAAAAAATTCAAACGAATTTCCAAACATTTATTTTTTTTCAACAAATACTGAAAAAAATCTTGAAGATTTAAGGCTGACTTTTTTTAACTATGAAAAAACTTTCTAATTTTAGGAAAAGCCGAGTCTGTTTGAAAGACACTCAGGAATTTTAGAAATAAAGAATTGAATCAAAGTATGCGAAAGTTTTTAAAAAGTTCGTTAAATTTATAAAACATTCTTAAATTTTTGCGAAGCCTGTAAAAATCTTAACTATCTATTAAACTGACTTTATTTTATTTTAAAATGCACCTCTTTATTTAAAAATTCAATTATTTTGTTTCAAAAGTAAAAAATTAAGTACAGTGAAACTCCGAGATATGATAACTTGATATAGTTCTTCCGAAAATTGACGCTGCGTCGCATGAATGAGTAAAAGGAGCTGTAGAGTATGTGCAGTGGTCAATCAGGCGTGACAAAAAAAGAGCGTTGCTGTGAGGCACTGTGTCCTAATGGCCTGCCTATGTTAATGTGCCATGACGCAGCAGTATTTCACTAGGAGTGGGAAGCACGCATATAGTGAATAAGCACGATGGTAAGCTCGCGCCGAGCAGCAGTGGGGCTCCTATTGCTTAGGCCAACTGAAGCCAATGAGACTGATTCAGTCGCTCACCTTTCTTATTATTTATTCGTCTCTTTTATACTTCCTGTAGCCAATATGCTTAGATGCATTTTAGCCCTTCTCTTTAGAAAAATTTTAATAGGAATCCAATAGAAAATATTTGTATGTTATGCTGACATTATTTAAAAAAGTAGACCACACTTTTAGTATTTACCGGAACAGCATAATATAACTTTTTATTTTATATAATTTTGTATTAAATATAAGTAAGTATTTTTTTAACTTGTGTAAATGCACAAAATTACACAACCGAGTTCTATTTTTTATATACATACATTTACTACGTATGCAACACTGCAATTATATTATATTTAGATTATTTAAACATTTGTTTAAATTTTCTAAACGATAAGAATCTGTACTTTATTGAATATATAGAAAAAATTATAATAAGTTTTGATAAATTCCTAAATGTAGGAAGCTTTTAATTTTTCTTTTATCGAATTTTGACAAAATGCAGTACAAAGTATATAAATCTTCCCTCTCATCAAAACATTTTTCAATAATAAATAGATTTGTTTCATATGCATTTTTTGCAAACTGCTAAACAACGGCATTAATAAAAAAAGAAAAAGTTTGAACAAGATAATTATTTATTAATAATAAATCAACAGAATGCACTGCTTTATAAAGTTATACCAGACATTCTAGGAATGACTGTTATCATTCTGCAAATATTTATGTTTTCATTTTTTGCTTATAAGCCATTATTTTTTTAGATGAGACATTATTACACATGCAAATACATTTAACTTATTCTCGTGCGCACTTAAAGTTAAAAACATGTTTGTAATTGTAACAACAAATTGAAGCGCAGTTTATTTCAACAAATTGGGTTAAAATTCATATTTCGCGGTCACTTCATAAATGATGTAAAATGTCGTTTCATTAAAAAATAAAAATAAAAATGTATACAGGACGGCAAAAAAGTATGGAAACCCTTCAAAATCTCTGTGGTTTAAAAAAAAATATGGTCATACCCTGGGTAACTTTCAACTAGGAATTTAACGGTGACCTTAGTATTGACCTTAAATCTCATGTTCAAGGGCATTTTGAGTTCAACTTTATTTTTAAAAAAATTGGAACTCCTATTTTTGAAGCTAGAATCGAAAAGAGCGGAAAAATTTACATTTGGGTATGTGTTTGGGTTAAGGGTTAGGGTGACCTCTACAGGTAGAATAAAGGTCAAAGTACGCTGACATAGGGCCCCATAGGAATCTCACAGCATTATTTAAAAAAACAAGGTCATGCCCTAGGTAACATTCGGCGAGGAATACAACGGCTATCTGGGATTTGACCTTGAACCTCATTTTCAAGGTATGACTTTAAAATAGATGCTTATTTGTGTTTTTTTAATGAGACCAAGATGACATACTTCTATTTAGCCGTTTCAAAGTTGTGACATAAAAAAAATACTTTTTCAACGCTGAATATCTCGGAATCTACGCATTAGAGAAAAAAAACTTATAAGAGAAATTTTTTGTTTTATACATGCAAAATATGTATTTGTGAAAAAAAAATTTCTTACCATATTCGTTTCAGTCATCTTGAGCTTTTTACAAAGAAAATACAAATAAGTACCTTTATATTTTCATTTTTTTGAATCTACAAGTTCCTTCCAAATTTTTTTTGGAGTAAAAAAAATGAAAGAAATTAATTTTTTTTATCATAAATAACTAGATTTTTAATTCTTTTGACAAAGCTAATTGTGCTTGAAAGGTATTCACTCAAATCCGAAAAAAGAAATTCCGTAATTTTTATTTTTTTTAAGTTTCCCATGTAAAATGCATGAGAAAAAATCACTTTTTTGAGTTTTTAGAATAATTTTTTGGGTTTGAAAAAATTTGACGGGAAAGTATGGGGGCCTCTAGAGATATCCAACACTTTAGGAACACTATGTTATTTTCCATAGACGAAACATAACGAAACATTTTTTTTTATATTATCTGGCAATAAGTAAAAAATTATAAATTTCCATATATTGGAATTTATTTAGGAATAATTCTAGTTATAAGAAAAAATATATTTTTTAAATTTACTTTTTTCGAAAGTCCCCTTCACGTGGAGAATAACCCATATATTAAATCGAGCAGCTACACACTTGATACCTCAGCATTAACTGCGAAGTTTGCCTAAACCTAATTTTAGGTTTTTAAAACTTAAAATATGTTAATTTTTTTATTGTAAATGACAATAATATTTCTCGTACCAAATGGTCATTACCAAGAATTCACCAGTTGCATCATGGAATCATATAGACCAGGGTACATGTTATGGGAAGGTATAATTATGATAATAATACAATACAGTATAAGAAAATGAAAACCAAATATCCTTTAATAAAATTGTCTAAATTATATTCCTACTTAATTAATTATTCATTCATTTGTTCTCTTCTATTACAATACAAATACTCGTAATCATAAACAAACTACACTCAGCGAAAATGATGGTTGATTCAACAAGAAGTCGGCTGAATCCAATCAAATAAACGCATTTCTTATGATCAACAAAAGTTTTCATCAATAAATTCAAAGGTTTATTTGTTTACACCAAATTTGGTCTCTTTTAACCA
>JAAAKG020180450.1:0-26044 GCA_010014905.2 Druon quercuslanigerum
CGAAACAAATGCATTTTCATTTAAAAAATAGAAACTTTTAACCTAAAATGAAACACTAAAATTGTCAATTAAAAAAGAAGAGAACAGGAAGTGTAGAATATGATTATATATAATAAGAGTCTAGGGCAGCATGGATTATTAATTAAATAATTAAATTATTAAATAAATAAATTAAATTAATAAATTAAATTATTAATGGGTTTTTAATAAATTCCGGCTTATTTATTCCGGGAAAACATTCTCTAAAACTATATTTTTTTTAATTTAAAAAAAAAAAACTACATAATCTTAAGATAGAATCATTTGTTTAAAAAATATTCTCTTAACCAAAAAAATGGTTCTGACGATTTTAGCTAAAGAAAGGTTGACTAATTATAGTGAAAACAGTAGAATTTAGAGAAAGTTTTCCCGGAAAAATAAGCCCTTCTTTTTTAAAATGCAATAATTTTTTTTAATTTGGTAGGAATTGTGGTCAGATATTTCTATTAGTTTCACGTCCCATATTTTATTATTTCTAAACACCATAAATTACGTAAATTAGTGGGGGGGGGTAGAAATTATTTGTTACAGTCCGTTACAGAGGGAGGGGGGGCCTTGGAGACAGCCTAGAATCCGTTACGTAATTTAAGTACGGACCTTTAAAAGCACTCTTCAGAATTAATCTGAGTCTAGTAGTGAAAGCAGTCGTTAGGCTTTTCGTAACCATCGTATTCTGAGTAAACTTAGATTCGAGAATACCTAGGTATTTATATGACTGGCCCTCAGTTATTCCCTCGATAACATTTCCGAAATCGTTGTCTAGCCCAGCGGCCCCAAATTTCTGTTTGATTAAATGCACTGTTCTACATTTATGTAGGTCGAACCGAGGATGGATGATTTTCTTAAAATTCTGGACTAGTTTCCAGGCTATTTTTCCTTTCTTATATTAAGTCAATCTATCCACCTTGACCCTACTTTGTTAACTTTCTTATCCAACCTGATCTTTCATAGTGGATCTCGATTCCTTCCTGGGCAAATACTGCAATAGTAGGCATATTTCTGTGGTCCTGCGTCCTAACGGCTGTCACAGATGCATCCTATACAAGATTTTGCATCTCTAACTTAGTTTATGTTGGTTCTACATGTCTGAAAGGTTGTAAAGCGTGACAAAATTGTTCTCAAGTTGCTGCGGTTTTTCTGGTATTTCGCTGTTCGCATCATCGTTATTAATGTCCGGATTCAGTTATGGTGGATCCAGTACGTGATGTACATTGTTAATAGCACCTATTTCATCAGCTTCAATCATTTCTTCGTTGTCCACATCATCTAAGGGGAGTTCATCAATAGGAATCTGTTGTTCCACTTCCATTTTGGTGGAACCTGTTTCAACTTTCAAAAGCAATCTGTTTACAGAAATTGAGTGTTTTTGGTGTGCTAGATTCTGCTAAATCGGTCTTGAGCCTAACTCTTGGTACTTAAGTGAAAAGATTCGATCGATGGTGTTCTCACCTCGTACCTTTTCCATCCTTCTCTGTCAAAAAAGAAAGGCGTATAACAATTTTGTTGTTATAATATGTCCATTTTAACCACTTTCTTTGTTGCTGAACTTCTTATCCTGCCTCTGGTTGAATTAGGCCATCAGCCTCTGATGAATGTTGTGGTGGTTGATGATCATCAGGTTGAGGAAAAACATCAATAGCTGCTACTTGATCATGTGATGTGGCTTCCTCTAACTTGTGTTCATTGTCGTCGTTTTTCCACGGCAAAGCAACCTGCTATTTAAATTTCTATTACTTGGTATTCTGAGATGTGTAAAGTAGTCTTGATTTCCTTTACCTTAGCAATTAGATCTCTTGATGTGACTTTCTTTACATGAGGATACTTTGCCGAAATTTTTGTCTTAGAATTGTGTCCATTTTCGCTTTTGGTTTCAAGCTTCGCAAGTTCATAGTAGGGATGCACCAATTCCTCGTTCATTGTTTCCCACTTGACGCTCTCCCACCGTATTTCTATTGAAGTCTTGGCTTCCAGATACCTAACACTTGCCAAAACATCCTCAGCTGGGACAGTTATGTTCCACTGCTTACTTTTTGTCGAAGGATGTCCCTGCTGGCCAAATATTACATTAGTGAGATTTTCCTGTGACCATCTCGCAGCACACCATGACTGATGCCCCACATGCTGTGGCTCCCACCGGTGGCTGTAAGGGCGCCCGACGATCTTCAGGAAGCGACAAGCTTTAAATTTTTTTTAAGGAACACTCTTTGACATTTATAGATTTTGGTGTTCTCCTTAGTCCCTTTCATCATCTGTTTCTGGATCTTTGGTATAAAAAAACCCTATCAGTAGCAAAACTGCCTCCAAAATATCCTTCAAAGTCATAAGAGGAAAGCTCAAACGAAATTAAAATTTCGAATGAAACAAAAATATAAAATTTTTTAATTTTAATTTAATAATAATAAGTAATAATAATAAATAATAATAAATATTGATCATCTTTTCATATCAGAAATTACGAGGAATTTTGGCAAATTGCACTCTATTAAAAGGAATTGAAAATTGAAGAAAATCGAAAAATTTATCTAGAATTGATGTGTAGAAACTGCACTCTATGCTGCCGCGTCCAAATTGAATCAGCAGCTGGAACGAAGAGGGCATGCAGTGTGCATCATCTTTGAATTAAAGGTTGCCTTCAGCAATATCCTTCAAGGGGCCATATGTCGACAGACTTAATGGTGTCTCATGCCAAATTAGCTAGTATGTTGGATAAGAAACATGCTACACTGGAAGCTTTTAGAACATTTCCTTAAACTCTAAATAGCTTACAAGCCGTAACAGATACACTAATCTCGAAGAGTTTTAAAGCAATTAAATTTTCGCGAATAATTTCACCAGAAAATTCCCATCTCTGCAGAAACTGCGCTCTATTCTGCCTTGTCAAGATTCGATCAGCAGCTGGAACAAAGAGGGCATGCTGTGGGCACCATCATTAAAATAAAGGGTGTCTTCAGCAATGTCCGCCCAGAAGCCATATTTTGTGATACTTTAAGGTGTGTCATTCCAAATCAGCTAGTATGCTGGATAAGAAACATGCTACGCTGAAAGCTTTTAGAAAATTTCCTTAAACTCTAAATAGCTCACAAGCAGTAAAAGATACACCAATCTAGAAGAGTTTTAAAGCAATTAAATTTCCACGCAAAAGTTCACCAGAAAATTCCTATCTCTGTAGAAAGTGCGCTCTATTGTCCCTTGTCAAGATTCGATCAGTAGCTGGAACAAAGAGGACATTCTGTGGGCACCATCATTGAAATAAAGGGTGTCTTCAGCAATGTCCTTCAAGAAGACATATGTCGAGAAACTTTATGGTGTATCATGCTAAATTAGCTAGTATGCTGAGTAGGCAACATGCTCCGCTGGATGTTTTTAGAACGTTTTCTTGAACTCCAAAAAGCTCGCAAGTCGTAAGAGTTACATCAATGTATAAGTATTTTTAAACTGCTGCCGTGTCCTAATTCAAGCAGCAGCTCAAAGGAATATTGTGGGCACCACCTTCGACATAGAGGGTACCTTCAACAATAACCCTCCAAAATTCTAATGTTTATAGACTTTAAGGTGTGATATGCCAAATCAGTTAGTATGATGGAAAGGAAGCATGGTATGCCGAAAGCACCCAAAACGTTCCCTTAAAACCAAGTATCCAGAAAGTCGTAAAAGATACACAAATGTGGTCATGTTATTGAACAAAAAAATTGTGATGTGTAATTTCACGAGAAAATTTTCAGCTGGGCTCATATCGAGCTTCTATTGTAAAAATTGCTTTAAAAACAGATTTAATATTGTTTAATTATATATTTACCAATTGAATTAAAAAAGATGCTTAAAGCGAAGTATAGAAACCCGGTTTCGATCCTCATTTTCTATCGCAGATGATCCTGTTTTACGAAAAAATTGGATAACTTCGGAACTAATGAATCTTCTACTAAATGTTTCCCTACATATACCGTTGAGTCAAATTCAGTTTAATCATAAAGAATCTTGACGACAAGTTAAACATCGCAATGAGATCATAAGAATGTCACTTTCTCATTTGGCGGGGGTATTCTTCATACCTCTTTACTCAAATACGTGTATCTCCTATTTTTTATCTCGTGTCCTAAAAACACCTGATATATTCTCACACAATTTAAAATACTATGAATAAACAAAGTTAATGCATTTCTATTTGATAAAAAAACTTTATTTCAGAGAAAGACATTTCTTGGTTACTTTTTTTATTTGAACTAGAAAACTGGGCCTCTTCTTTAGAAAAAAAACTCGGTTAATATTCCAATATTTTATTACAGATTTTACAAAAAGATCTTATAATTATGATTTTAGTACGTTATGTACGATTTAAAAATGTTTCTTTTTTTTAGCGAGAATATTTCAGCAAATTCAGCATGAATAGCACAATTTTTCTTATTTACTTAAAATTCTTTAAAATCAGCTGATTATTTCTCTCTCCTGGACAAAATGTGTATATTATTTTAGGAGTCTAATAATTAAATATTTTAACACTTATTCACATCCAAATTTACATTGAATAATTTTTTTCTAATCTCAAAAACGACTATAAAATCAACTAGAAAACCTGTTTTGCCTAAGAACTCATATTTTTTAGATCCCAGCGCGTGTGCCTTCTAGCCACGACCATTATCGCACCTGTTTACATTATCAATTAGAAGATTTATGCGCAAGATAAGTTACTGCGAGCGCACAAATTTGCATAATGCGGCGTGATCTCTTTTTCTTATAATAGTTCTAGTTCTTGCTTGTTGTTTGGTGAAGTGCTATGTCTTCTGAAGTGGATGGTGTTAATCTATAACTAAAATAAAGATTGCACATTTTACCTCAAAATTATACTTGTATTTATGAATTTTTTAGTTGCGAATCACGAACATAAACTTCAGGCTTTGTGAATATATACTGACTCTTCTCTAAGTGTCTCGGCAAATACTTTGAGATAACTTTTTCCTATTCTACATTATTGGAGAGACATCCTCTATTTCCGAAGATTATCCTCCTTACTGCTACTATCAAATACCAGTAAAGTAAGGAGCATATTAATTAGCACCCAAAGTGGGGCAAAAAATACAACTACTCGTACATTACAGGCATTCTCAAGATCCACATTTCTCGCTCTATATCTCTCTGTCCTATAAGATCCAATACCTCCTTTTTCCACAGCCCTCGTAATCTTTCCTCTCATCACTGCCTCTGATACTCTCCAAATTACTCCTTCCTCGATCTATATCTTTCTATCTCAAAAAATAACCACCATATATCCCTGCTCTGCAAACATGGCAGCATTCTCTCTCACTACCTCCTATGGTGCTCTTACCTTTCCACTCTTTTTTTATCTCATGAGAGAGTCCCTTCTAGCTCTACTAGTAAGAAACACTCCGAATCTTCAATCAAAAACAAAATTAATTTTTAATAAGGTAATTCATCATGAGCCTGGAGCGAGGTCATACAGAGCCTTCCATGATGATCTTCAATTCCTCCTACGAAAGCTTCCAGACCCTTCTACTGGGATCTCTAGAGCAGCCCACAAGGTTCTCCAGGGCCTCCCACAGGGGCTTTTAGAGAGAATTTCACAAGGTCTTTTTTTATTTATTCCTATACACCTCTGAATATTTCACTGTCTATTTCCAACAAATCCTTTCCATTATTTGCTTCTCTATTTATTCATAGTAGGACTTTCCCTAAATCTATTTTAATCAGAGCATTTTATTTTATTTACCTCCAATCCATTTAGTATATATTTCTGAATTATGTTAGAATATTGAATTAAGGTGAAATCTACTATATATACTAGATTATAAGAAACTTCACTATACCTTCATAAAAAATACGAATAGCAGGTTAGACGCTTAGCATATAAGGGACAAACACATTTTAACCATAAGTCTACTTTCCTTCTAATTTCCCTCATTTCTTCACCCCTCACCTTATTTCATCTAACTTCTTCAACTCCCCCTCCTTATTTCCTCTTGCTTCCTTTACGTAACCTCCACAAATTTCCCATTAATTTCAAACACTCATTTTGCTTTACTTTTCCCACTCACCCTGCATTTCATTTCTCCTCACTTCTCCCACTTCCCGTACTAACACTTCAGCTCACTTTCCCTACTCTTTCTTTCCTTATTTGTTCGTTACTGTCCATAATTCTCCTTCGCTCCTTTCCCGCTCCTTTGTCCGCACCCTGCTTCTCATTTCTCCTCACTTCTCCCACTTCCAATTCCCTCACTTCCCATACTAACACTTCGCCTCGATTTCCCTACTCTTTCTTTCCTTATTTGTTCGTCACTGTCCATAATTCTCCTCCGCTCATTTCCACTAATTCCTTAACCTTTATTTTTCCTCACTTCTAATACTTCCCTAACTTCCACACCCCTAATTTCCGTTTTGTTACTGTATATCCAATCTTTTCCCCTCATTTCCCCTTTCCTTATTCCCCTGTTACCAGCTTTACACCCCATCCTATAATTTTCTCTTCTCGAAAAATGTACGATAGACGGAAATTTTAGATCCTATGCCAAATTTGTCTCCTATGTAAATTTTTGGTCCTATCTCAATTCTTGTCAAATAATTTTGTTGGAAAAATTATCAGATGTTCTCGATTTATGGGAAGAAGTAATTGCTAAAAATTTGTCTGCAAATTCTGTGGAAAAGCGAAATTTTATTTATAAATACAAAGAATTTGTTGAAGCAGGTAATGTCAACAAAAACATTTGTTTATTTATTATTTGGAAATTTTACATGAATATATAATTAGATAGAATGATTTATAAAATAGTTAGTTATGACAATTATGATTTTTCGAATAATTATAAAAGTGGCAATGTTAGTGTTATTGTTTATATTTTATATCGTGAAATTTTGATAAAAAATCAGTATTAACTAGCCTTCAGGAAATATTTCAAAAAGATAAAATAAGGAAAAAGATTTTTTTCTACGAAAAAATTAGTCCTTGGACATCCTATAAAATTTCTTACATCTGATAAAATTCCTATGATATATCCCTTGAAATATACTTAACTCCCGATTTAAGAACGCTTCCATGCATGAAGGCATGGCGCAACCTGATGCCACTAACGCACTGAGATTACAGCCCTTAAGCTGTTTGTCACGCTTGGCTGAGCAGTCTCTCTTTCCGGCCTGCAACTCTACTCATGATGAAACCTCTGAGGCCATCAGTTCTTCTAATTTTTAAGCCGGGGTCTCTTATATCGAGAGCTGAGTGTTCTTGGAATCTTTGAATTACTCTCAAGGTCCTTCGAATTATTTTTAATTCTCTAGAAGGTTTGAGATCCGATACAGCCCTTTTCAATAGTTGCATAGTTCTAAAAGAAATGTAAAGTAGTATAATTGGAAGCTATTAAAACGAGAAAATCAAAACAATATTAAAAAATCAATAAAGCAACAAATGCAATCTTCAAAAATTCAAACACATAAAAAGCTGTGTCAATTAATAGAAAAACTTTCATCAAAATCTTATTTTTTTACCATTTTTTCAATTAATTGCATTTTTTAGATTTGTCAAGAAGCTTATCGCAAATCTTATAAATTCTTCAAAATTGTTGGAAATACCTTGAATATTTTTAAAATCTCTACAAATCTTCGAAATCCGTAAATCCTTTGAAATAATTTCTTTAAAATTTTATTGAAAAATATTATAAAATCTCTTAAAATCTCATGAAGTTAGATGAAATCTGATGGAATTTTTTCAAATCCCTTGATATCCCTTAAATTGTTTGAAATCGCATGAAATCCTTGGAGATATTGAAACACTGCTTGAAATAATTTACAGAAAGCTTTTTAAACCCTCAAAATAACTAAAATCCTCGTACATCTTATAATGTAGGTTAATCTTTTTTAAAAATCCCTTGGAATAATTTCAACATTTATAAAAAGCGTATAGATCTCTAAATTTCTTTTGAATAATTTCTTTAAAAATCCACTAAAATATTATAAAATCTCCTAAAATCTCGTCAAGTCACATCAAATTTGATATTTCTTGAAACGCCTTGAAATCCGTTCAAATTTTTTAAATCCCATAAAAACCTTGCAGATCCTGGGAATTTGCGTTCAATACTTTACTGAAATCGTTTTAAATCCCTTAAAATTACTGAAATCCTCGAAAATCTTACAAAGGATTCTTTTTATATATCCTAAAAACCTTGTAGATCCTTGTATTCGTTCGAATAATTTCTTTGAAATTTGATTAAACTATTATAAAATCTCTTGAAATCTCGCAAAGAAACATAAATCTTTATTTTATTTACGAACTCCCTTCAAATCTCTTGAATTATCTTGAAATCCCTTGCAGTTTTTGAATTACTATAAAATTCTTGGAGATCCTATGAAACTGCTTAAAATATATTATGCTGAAAGCTTGTAAAGTCCCTTTAAATTACAAAAATCCTTCGAAGTCTTATAATGTACGTTAAGCTTTTTCAAAAATCCCGTGGAATCTTTTAAAATATCCTAAATATCCTAAAAACCTTGTAGATCCTTAAATTTATTTTAAAAATTTATTTTAAATTTCATTAAAACCTGAAATGTAATTAAATTTTTTTAAATCCCCTGAAAGCTCTTGAAATTTTTTGAAACGCCTTGCACTTTTGAAGTGCTATAAAATCCTTGAAGATCCTGAGAAGCTGCTAAAAATGTTTTATCCTGAAAGCTTGTAAAATCCCCTAAAGTTGCTAAAATCACCGGAAATCTTACAAATTACGTTACGATCTTTCGATCTATCCGTGGAATCTTTTAAAATATTATAAAAACCTAGTAGATCCTTCCATTTATTTGCACAATTTCTTTTAAGCTTCATTAAAATATTATAAAATCTCTTGAAATCTCGTGAAGTAACATAAAACCTAATTATATTTTTTGAAATCCTTTAAAATACCTAGAAATTTTTTGAAATTCGATGAAATGTTCAGAGGTACTATGAAATTGCTTGTAATACTGAAAGCGTTTGAAATCCGTTAAAATTACTGAAATCCTCGGAAATCTTACAAAGTGCGCTAAGCTGTTTTAAAAATCCCTTGGTATCTTTTTAAATGTTCTAAAAACCTTGTAGATCCTTAAATTTGTTTGAATAATTTTTTTGTAACTGTATTAAAATATTATAAAATCTCTTGAAATCTCGTAAAGTAACATAAAATCTAATTATATTTTTTTAATCGCTTGAAATCTCTTGAAATCCCTTAAAATACCTTGAAATTTTTGCAATTTAATGAAATGCTTAGAGATACTATGAAATTGCTTTTAATACTGAAAGCTTTTAAAATCCGTTAAAATTACTGAAATCCTCGGAAATCTTACAAAGTGCGCTAAGATCTTTTAAAAATCCCTTGAAATCTTTTCAAATATTTTAAAACACTTGTGGATCCTTAAATTTGTTTGAATAATTTCTTTGAAAATTTATTATCATATTATAAAATCTCTTGACATCTCGTAAAGTAACAGAAAATCTAATTATATTTTTTTTAATCTCTTGAAAACTCTTGCAATCCCTTAAAAATCCGTGAAAGTTTTGAAATTCTGTGAAATTGCTTTTAACACTAAAAGCGTTTAAAATCCGTTAAAATTACTGAATGCCTTGGAAATCTTACAAAGTGCGCTTACATGTTTTAAAAATCCGTTGATATCTTTTTAAATATTATAAAACCCCTGCAGATCCTTAAATTTTTTTAAATAATTTATATGAAACATTATTAAAATATCATAAAATCTCTTGAAACCCTTGAAATCCCTTGCAATCTTTGAAGCGCTATAAAATCCTTGAAGATCCTGAGAAACTGCTGAAAATATATTATCCTGAAAGCTTGTAAAATCCCTTAAAATTACTAAAATCCTCGGAAATCTTATAAAGTGCGCTAAGCTGTTTTAAAAATCCCTTGGAATCTTTTTAAATATTCTAAAAACCTTATAAATCCTCAAATTTGTTTGAATAATTTCCTTGTAACTTTATTAAAATATTATAAAATCTCTTGAAATCTCGTAAAGTAACATAAAATCTAATTATATTTTTTGAAATCCCTTGATATCTCTTAAAAACCCTTAAAACATTTTGAAATTTCCGCAATTCCATGAAATGCTTAGAGATACTATGAAATTGCTTGTACTACTGAAAGCGTTTAAAATCCGTTAAAATTGCTGAAATCCTCGAAAATCTTGCAAAGAGCGCTAAGCTGTTTTAAAAATCCCTTGTAATCTTTTAAAATGTTGTAAAAATCTCTAAATTTCTTTCCTTTAAAATTGCTGAAATCCTCGGAAAGCTTGCAAAGTACGCTAAGCTGTTTTTAAAATCTCTTGGAATCTTTTAAAATGTTGTAAAAATCTCTAAATTTCTTTCCTTCAAAATTGCTGAAATCCTCGGAAAGCTTGCAAAATACGCTAAGCTGTTTTAAAAATCTCTTGGAATCTTTTTAAATATTTTAAAACCCTTGCAGATCCTCACATTTCTTTGAATAATTTATTTGGAACTTTATTAAAATATAATAAAATCTCTTGAAATCCCTTGATATACCTTGCAATTTTTTAAGTGCTATATAATCCTTGGAGATTCTGACTTATTTAAAATAGTCAAAAAACCTTATAAATCCTCACATTTATTTGAATAACTTCTTTGAAATTTCATTAAAATATTATAAAATCTCTTAAAATCTCGTAAAGTAACATAAAATCTAATTATATTATATAATATAATATATATTATATAATTATATGAAATCCCTTGAAATCTCTTGAAAAACTTTGAAATACCTTACACTTTTGAAAGTGCTATAAAATCCTTCGAGATTCTGACAAATTGCTGGAAAAAAAATTACTTCAATCCTCGGAAATCTTATAAAGTACGTTACGATCTTTCAAACTCCTCGTGGAATCTTTTAAAATATTATAAAAACCTTGTAGATCCTTAAATTTCTTTGAATAATTTCTTTGGAACTTTATTAAAATATAATATCTCTCGAAATCTCGGAAATTAACATAAATTCTAATTACATTTTTTTAAATCCCTTGAAAGCCCTTGAAATCCCTTGCACTTTTTGAAGTGCTATAAAATTCTTGGGGATCCTGTGAAACTGCTTAAAACATATTATCCTGCAAATTGGTTTGGAATGTTTGAAAATATCCTAAAAACCTTATAGATCCTTAATCCGTAAAGTAACATGATACCAAATCATATTTTTGAAACCCCGTGAAATCCCTTGAAATTTTTGAAGTGCTATAAAATCCTTGGAGATCCTGGTAAACTGCCTAAAATATATTATCCTGAAAGCTTGTAAAATTCCTTAAAGTTACCAAAATTTTTGGAAATATTATAAAATACGTTAAAATCTTTTGAAATCTTAAAAAATATCATAAAACCTTTTAGGTCCTATAATATCCTTCCAAATCTTGCGAAACTTTGTTTTTCGGATATTTTTGTGCAGAATGATGGTAGGAAACTAAAATAACTAACTCAGTTAGATCGACATAAATTTTTTATTACATTATTAATGGTATAATTTTCGTAATTGTTATTTATACTTAATAGGAAATATTATAAGAAAATGAAACAATGTATTTAACAATGCAACATTATTTCATAGATAATTTTTTTTTGCTAGGAATAATTCCACTTTTTGAGATTGTTTATTAAGCTTTATTACAATACAATAAGAATTAACTTTGGCGGAGAAGTATTACTATTCACGTGTCCACAGTTTGATTTAGTACAAAAAATAATTTCTCTTCGTGGGAGAGAAAAAGCAGATAAAAATTGCGGTCAAAAATGAACTATTGCGTTGAATAATAATCTAGTTTCAATTTTTATTACAGCTCATGAAACAAAATTAATAAACACCTAGAAAAATTATCAGGAAAAATTGTCTCCAGAAAATTTAATTTTTATCCTGGACATATGGGGATGTCTTTATTCGATAGGGGAAGTCTTCATTATTCAGAATGAATAAAAATCGAAAACTCGTTTTTTTGAACCTAAGACTGGTTTCTGCGTTCCACCTGACATATATTAAAATATTTATAAAAAAAGACATTGTTAATAACATATTGCTATGACTAGTTGTATCGAAATTAAGGTTCAAAGAGCTGTATATATGAGTTTATTTATCTTATTTTTTTCTTTATTTAGAACCTACTTTACTGCTCATAGCACCAACTAAAGTAATAGTTGAATGATTTTGTTGTCCACCTCTGATCCGACATCTGGCAAGAAACGATGTTATAATTTGTTTTTACATTCTTTTCAATTGAATTATCTGTGTCCGTTTTCGCTTAAATAATTATAAAGTTCCTTTTCGTATGCTACTTTGTATGCATTTTCGATTGCTGCAATGCTTGCTTGTTCATCTTGGTTTGGTTTACGGGCTTGAACATGTGATTCAAAGACAGCTTGGAGGTACGCTACGTATGCTGCTTCTCTATCTGCATCCTCGATTAATTTTTTTGAATAATAGTGTAATCCAAGGTTGGGTTGTCTGTTTTCTCGATGTCTTTCAATGAACTGATCAAGTTCAGCAACATAGTTTATACGGAGGGAGACACTTAACATCCCCATTTCGTCATTGCTCAGTGGTTCAAAGTGTTTGGCTTTTCTGTCATATATCACATTGGGCTGTAATCTGGCAGCATTAGAAGTTACTGATTTAATAAAACCTTTGCTTTTGTAGCCAATGATGAAATCGCTTCTTCGGAACATAGTCGTACTGCGATCAACTAGAGCGTAACCTACCTTATTTTTCCGTATATTTTGTTTTTCATCTTTAGTTAAATCTTTATATTCCAATGTCATGATTCTAGGAAGTCCGCTGTTAAGAAAACCAGGAAATAGTTCCAATAAAGTCTTCTGCGAACTTAATTCTGTAAGCAGAATTATGAAATAGATGAATTTTAATATTTAGAACAGGGATCAGATCCTATTAAGAGCAAGTTTAGCTTGAATGGTTCTTTGAGGGTCCAGGCCTAGTTCCATCAAACTATGTACGTCACAGGTTTGAACCCATAGCCTCTAAATTCTCAAGGGTTCTATTCATGACCAGGATCTTCCAAATTAAAACGAAGGGAGAGAGCGCGCGATTTTTCAATATATTTTTTAACAACTGCTAGAAAACATTAAGCGACAAAATAAACCAAATTTCGGAAATACACATCTGCCGAACCATTATAAGTGCATTGTTCCTAAGAGAAGTAGCTTAAAGTAGAAGAAAATATGTGACGGGGAACGAAAAAACCAGCTTCAAGATTGCAAATGAGTTCAATTGGTACCTCGTACTAATCCAGTTGAGCTGTCGCTATCTGTGAAAGGCTCGATAAATATCAATGAGAACAGCAGACGGCTAGGGTAAAAATGGACAATAGCAGTAAATAATAATCATTTAAGAGCAGAAGAGCCTAGTCTGTAGTTTCTCTACGAGCCCAGGATCGGCTCCCTCGTTGCGAAGAACCGTTACATTGCATGGGGGGAAGTGGTGGAAGAGCGCGCACGCTGGACACATACATCGCTCTCCCACTACTGCCCCCCATGCGGCAGTTCTCTGCAACGAGAGAGCCCAGTAAAGGTCGAGCCCAGTGTGAAGTTGCGACAACAAGCCCAGGCTCGGCTCCCTCGTTGCGGAGAACCACCCTATAAGGTGAAGTGGTGGGAGGGCGTCGTATATACTGAGCGTACGCGAGATCTCCCACCAGTTTCCTTTATGGGGCGGTTCTACGCAACGAGGAAGCCGAGCCTAGGCTCGTTGAGAAACTACAGACTAGGCTCGTTTGCTCTCTAATGATTATTATTTACTGCTACTATCGCGCACGCCAAACACATATGCGGTTCTCCACAACGTAGAACAGCCCCATAGGGGAAAGTAGTGGGAGATCTCGCGCACGCCCAGTATATACGATGCCCTCCCACCACTTCCCTTTATAGGATGGTTCTCCGCAACGAGGGAGCCGAGCCTAGGCTCGGTGCGCAACTTAAAACTGTGCTCGACCTTTAATGGACTCACTCTCTGTGGAGAAACGCATACGCGTTCGGCGTGCGCGAGCTCTCCCACTACTTTCCCCCATGCGGCGGTTCTCTGCAACGAGGGTTCGTCAAACTGGATTCGTCCGCTCTCTGATATTTATATTATGTGGAATTTTTATGGTTTATTGCGACTTATGAAACAACATTTTAAAATTCCTGGCCGAGACAAACATATCAGAGCTACGAGGTTGATGGAACTGGTGCAAGAGCTGAGGACGAGGAGAAAAAAAATTACATCCCAACTTTCAGTTCAAGAAAAATTAATTTTGATAATAGAGCGATAAGGATTTTTTATACGATCAGGGAAATATTCATTATTCAGAATCAATAAAAATCGGAAAGCGTTTTTTTTGTCCTAGGGCTGGTTTCTTCGTTCCACATCACATGTTGCTTTTCGATATTAAATAGTAGGTATTAAATATTCATTCAGGATTCAAAAATTTCCAGAGATCGTAGGTCTTATTCATATTTAAAGTTTCTTCTTTCAAGATGAAGCTCATTAAATTTTAAGGTATGTTATTTTAGCAGAAAAATGACAAAAATCGTTATTTTTTATAATTGTACTACTTTGTGTAAACAATTGCGACAAGGTTCCGTTTACGCGAGATGCGTGCTCAGGGCGAGATGCTTTCTTCTCATTGTAAACAAATTGATTTTTTTCGAATTTCTGCAGAACATCTTTTTTTATTTAATTGCAAGAATAAAATTATACAAAAGATTGCCATTTAAGTTCACCTTCAAAGAAGTAGGAGTTGAATTTCCAACCAAGAAAGTAAAAATTTTAAAGTTAAATAACAATTCTCAGTTTTAACTAAAATTATTTATCTTAAACCAAGAAGATTAGCTTTATACCGAAAACACATGTTTTCAACAAAATATGTGAATCTTGCAGAATGGTTGAGTTTTTATAAAAAAAAGGTGTACTTTCAACAAAAAATTTAGCAGTTCATATTTCGAGAAAAAATATTTTAATGTTAAATTAAAAAAAGTTTAGGTTATTTTCAAAAAAAATATTAGAATTTTCAACCAAAAAAAATGTAATTTCTAGCAAAATGGTACTCGAATTTTTTCTGTTTCTTTTAGAAGTTAACTAACATTTTTAGTACTTTTTTTTGAAAAATAGCACAAGTTCTCTCTCGCCTAACCTCTCTCTAATCACTTTGTAAGTTTCACATACATCATCAAGAGTTTTGGGTCCGGAATCTTTAAATGATTGAGAGTCCGGGACCACGCCCGGGAGCAAGGCGAACATTAAATGGGCCTGCACAGTACCCCATAAGTTTTTGGGACAGAAACGCTCTCTCACGTGCGCGCTACAGGCACTCCAGCGATAAGCTCACTTATATAGTGACGAGGCAAAATGATAGGATGCTTTTCATAAAAACTGATAGAAGTATGCTGTAGTTTTTCATCCAACCTTAGGAGATTATTGGAATCCAAAAATGGATTTAAACTTTTTAATATCGAGTTTTTTGCAACCACCCTATCTTCTTGGTTCAAAGCTTTTATCTCATTCGAAAAGGCATTTCCCTGGGCAAATTCAATCCAAAATATAACAGTTTGTTGATTTTAATCGCATTAAGAGAAATGGTTGAAAATGTAGGTTTAGGCTTATTAAGTTTCGAGTGCTTGAACACAAAGGCATCAACAAACCGTTTACAATAGGCTGTTACGCGAAGCAATCTTGGCCAAGAAAAGAATTTAAGCATAAATTTAAATGGACTTTGTTCACACTCAAAACATGATGACTCTTTAGTGCCCGCTGTTCTAAATTTGTATGCGAGGCCTTGCCACAATAAGGAATGCTGTAGAAATTTTTCGGGTGTGAGTCCCCGTGTAGCGCAGTCGGCCGGATTATGTTTAATAGAAATGTATCGCCATTTCGCGCGAAGTACCAGCTCATGAATTAGCGAAAAAAATTAAATGTCTTAGTTAGCGAAGCAGCTCCACACAATTCCAAACAAGGAATTGATAAATATTTAACAGGAGCTACTGTAGATATAGCCGTCAGTAGGCAAACATGAGCTTCCTTAAAACTTCACTAAGAATTCTAATGTAAACTTACGCTGAATAAGCTTTTGACGAAGCGTCAGAAAAGCCATGAAGCTCGAGTTCAGAGTTTGTCTATAATTATCGTGTCCATCTCGGGACTTTAAGTGCTTCTAACTTTTCCAGAGAACCGTAATAATTTAACCATTGAATTTTAAGATCACCTGATAGTCGGTCGTCCCAGTGGAGTTTACGCAGCCAAAGTTCTTGCATTAACATTTTTTCCACTATTATGAATGGAGTTATCCAACCCATAGGATCATACAACTTTGCTATTAATGAAAGAACAATTCGTTTTGTTGGATTTTAGATTAGAGAAGAAGTCACTTTAAAAAGGAATGAACCAGACTCAGGATGAACCTGGAACCTTCAGCTAAGAATCCTCCGCTAACGGAAATTCGATAGCACGTTCGTGTTCTCTGAAGGGACAATCTTAATAGTTCGCGGTCATTTGCGGCCCATTTTCGCAAATGGAAAAAGTCAGCTTTTAATGATAGTGTTACTTGCGCTCACGCCTGTTTAGCCTCAATCTGACTATTTGCACCAAACAAGACATTATCAACGTAAATATTATTTATTATTTATATTTTCTGATATAGATTGCGCTAAAGGAAATCTATTCTCTCCATCGTAAACTAAATAATTAATCACTTTATTAGCCAAATAAGGAGCATAGGCAGTACCGTAAGTAACTGTTAAAAGTCAATAGCCAACGATCCTGTTATCAGGAGAAATCCAGGCCATTCTTTGACAGTTGCAATCCCGAGGAACAACTAGAATTTGTCTGAACATTTTTTCAATGACAGTTATATAAACGAAGCGATGTGATCTCCAATTCATAATGATTGAAACCAAATCAGTCAGAATCTTGGAACCGATGTGAAGATGAGAATTCAAGGAAGAATTATTGGAAGTTAAACTGGAAGCGTTGAAAACAACCCTCAACTTAGCAGTGTTACTACTTTCTCTTAAGATAGGGTCATAAGGCTAATACACAGTTTGCGAAAAACCATCCATTTCCTTTTCTCGAAGAAGTTGCATGTGTCCAAGGCTTTTATATTCTGATAAGAAACTTAAGTATTAAAAGAATAATTCCGATTTCTCCGATAAACGACGAAGTACTTTATTCAAAACGACCTCAGCTCTTTCTAGGGATGCACCTACTTTTATAGGAGGACTATTTTGGACTGAAACTAGCCCAGATAATATCCAACCAAAAACGGTACTTTGCGCAGTAAGAGAATCCAATATACCCCGATGGAGACCAGGAAGTAAATATAAGCCATATTTATCGTCCCCTAAAATCAAATCAACTTAATGGAAGCTAAAGGGATTTGGATCTGCTAACCCTAACTCTTTTAATTGCCCTTTATTCTCCACAATAGCTGAGGACTTTGGGATAGTTCTTTTCTGTGGGAATTAAATTAAATTCTGCTAACTTTCTTGAAGAACCAATATTAACTCCTCCAACCCCGTGTACTACTGCTTTAAACTTTTTGTAGCGTAAACATAATATTTTCATTGCTCTCTTTTTAATAAAACAACATTCAGATTCTTGTTCCTGCAAAACTCTAAATCTGTGACTTCTTCCATGTTCAGCTTGGAAGGAATTAACAGCCGTAGCGAGTAATGTTGAGCACGATAAATTTGGATAATTATTCAGAAAATGAAGCGAAAATTTATCGTCTGCTTCTTTAAGCAAAATATGATTCACCGCACCCCCAGTGTAGAATTTCCGGGATCATTTGATTGTGGCGCGAGAGAACCTGAAACTGCCAATTGAGAAGAAACAGATGCAGAGTTAGTTGGTGATAACGTGGGATTTGAATTATAATCATCGGAATGCAACAAGAATTTATGTCTTCTACCGCACATATAATATTTGAATTTATTCAAACAATTATGAGGTCGATGCCCAGGCGTGACACAATTATAACAACAATGATTATTGGTAGCAGCTTCCCTAAACCTGTCACGTAAGTTTTTTAACTCTTCCAGAATATTATTCGACACATTCGGAAGATTGATAAAGGGTTTTAAATGAGTTGAGATTAAAGCTCTCTTGTTTTCAAAGCTCTTCTTTAGCGACTCTTAAGTGGAGATAAAATTAGCATCAGTTATCGAAACATTTTTTAAAAAACCATCAGCTTCGCCTTTTAAGGACAATTTTAAATTGTGTAATTTTGTTACATTATACCAGGAATCGTTTTGAATTATTAAAGGCTTAAACAAATTGCGAAAATTCTCCCGATTCTTATAGTCTCCCAAAAACTTCCGTAAAATGATTTGAGGAAGTTTAACATGCAAGGAATCATGACGAATAATTTGAGACTGATTGAAACTTTTTTTAGCTTTAGAGTCAGGAGTAAACAATGCCAATTAATTATACAAAAAATCTCGCGCATTGAGACAAGCATCTTCAATAGCGAGATATTTCGATTTTGTGAAATATTCCAATTTCTCACGCTCAGCAGACGGAGTCCCTGCTTTAATTTCCAGATGCAGGATTTCACAACTTTTCCAGAAGTTCTATTCGTGATTTGTCAGTAGTCACTGTTAGATTGGCCTTGCCATTTTTCTTAAAGTTTGTATCAGTGCGTAGAACCGCCTGAGAAATCTCTGATAACTAAGAGAATAATGCTTTCATTTTCACAAAAGGAGAAATTTAAATTGACAATTGCTGATGAATTAGCTAAAATTAAAAAGTCTTGATTTACAAGCTAAAGAACTGGTTTAGTTTAGTTTTAAAGTGATCTGAGAAGGTGAGCTAATTTAAGTGTGCGAGAGCCTGATTATTTATAAAATATCAATAAATCATCAATTAAATACTACGGTCTGAATTATTATTTTGTTTGTCAGAACGAGCCTCTCTCATCAGGGGTGAATTAAAGTTGTCATCTTACCACTAGAGAAGGTTAGAAGCCGATGAAGTCTAAAATTAAATATGTTGTTAAATTACATGAATCTGCAAACTTGCAGTTGAATTTTCAAATACAATAGATAAATGTTCAGCCAAAAATAAAAAGGTTCTAAGTTTTCAGTGAAAAAGTTAATATTCAACAGACATAAATCTAATTTTGAACAAAATTAACAAATTTGTATATAAAATGAAGAATTTTCCAATAAAATTATTTTTCGAATTTAAAAAAAAATTATTTTCAAAACCAGAAGTGAATTTTCAACAACATTGATGAGACTTCAATAAGATTATTGTTTAGATCTCGCGTAAAAATGAAATTTTGATAAAATTTTTCTGGAACTTGTTTTCAAAACTCATATCGTTTAGCTTAAAGTTAGAAATTTTAACTTATTTATGTTCGACGCGTAGAACGAAAAAGACAAGTCCTATCAAAAAACAGGTAAGAGAAAAATTACTCGTGTTAACGAACTCGTTATTTCAATTAGAAATAAAAAAAAGTATGCCAAGCCTCGATTTTATCCATCTATTTTTTCGAGAGTTACAGTATTTATGGGCATACAGGCAGACAGAAGTAATCGTCTAAACTTGATTTTAGGCTTTAGGGGGTCTCAAAACGTGCAGATTCGTTAAAAAACTGCGGTGTGAAATTTTAGACATTTCTAGTAGTTCTATAGTTTTTAAATAATTCCCGCGATATCCATGTGCTGCCACCAACATAACAGCAAACTAAATTCATCTAGCGTTTCGATTAAGATCGAAAGCCGGCCTCAATCGTTTCGAATCGAGGAGAACCAAGTAAGAAACATAATTGGGAACAATCGAAAAATTGTTTCAATCGTTTGCAACCGGATCCAGAATTTTTTTCTAAAATGTTACTTTTTAACAAGACTGTTAAAATTGTTAAGAAAGCCTAATATCAGTGTTTGATGTTACGATAGAATCTTTAATTAATTAAAAACGCGAAAAAAATAATTTCTAAAAAATTCACTGCGGGCTGGGTTTGAACTTTTTTACATTTTTAGAGGCCTAATAGCAGTGTTTGATGTTACGACAGATTGTCGATAAGTAGAGAAAGTACCTCACACGTAATGAGAAGGCTGTTGGTTCAAACCCAGCCCGCAGTCAATTTTTTGGAACTTATTTTTCTCGCGTTTTTAATTAATTTCGCGTTATAAAAATTGATTCCAATACAGTAGTTTCTTTACTTATCGACAATCTAATAGACAGAGAACTTTGTCGTAACATCAAACACTGGTATTAGGTATCTATAAAAATATTCTATCTTACTAATAACTAGTCTGACCGAAACTCTGTTTCAAATTTAAAGTGTTAAGTAACTGTTGTAAATCGGAAAGTCACCGTCCAGCCTTTAAGCATTTAAGTATTTAAGGAATTCAAAGAATTTACGGAATACATGATATTCAAGGAATTCGCGGAATTTACGGAATTCATGGAAATGAAGGAATTCTCGGAATTCATGGAAGTAAAGAAATGTGCTGATTTCATGGAATTCGCTAAATTTATGGAATTCGTGATATTCAGGGAATTAATTAAATTCAAGGAATTCACGAAATTCTCGGTTTTCGGGGAATTGAAAGAATTCACAGAAATGATGTAATTCGTGGAATTGAAGGAATGCATATAATTCTAGGAATTGACTAAAATCACGAAATTCACTCTAATTGCAGAATTCATTGAGTTTGTGGAACACAGAGAATTCATCGACTTTACGGAATTGACGAAATTCACGGAATTCGCGGGATAAATAGAAATCACGGAATTAATGGAATTCACTTTATTCGCTGAATTTAAGGAATTCGCGAAATTCATTAAATTTATGAAATTCGCGGAATGCATGTATTTCTCGGGATTCACGGAATTCATGGAATTGATATAATTTAAGGAATTCATGGGCTTTAAGGAATTCAAGGAATTCACTGAAATCACGGAATTCATTGGTTTTTTGGTATTCACGGAATTCCTACAATTTACTAATTTATGGAATTCACGGAATTCTTGGAATTTATCAAATTCATGGAATTCACGGAAGAAATAGGAATTATGGCAGTAATGGAATTTATGGAATTCACTTTATTCGCGGAATTTATGGACCTCGCGAAATTCATTAAATTTAGAATTCGCAAAATTCATGGAATTTATAAAAATTCACGGAATTTAAGGAATTCACTGAAATCACGGAATTCACTAGTTTTTTGGTATTCACGGAATTCCTATAATTTATTTATTTATGGAATTTACGGAATACGCGGAATACATAGAATTTAAGTAATTTGCAGAATTCACGGAATTGATATAATTAAACGAATTCTTAAAATTCAAGAAATTTATTGGATTCGAGGAATTTAAGGAATTCACTGAAATCACGGAATTAAATGGATTTATCGTTGTCACGGAATTCCTACAATTTATTTAATTTATGGAATTCACGGAATTCATAAAATCAAATGAATTCACGGAATTCATAAAATCAAATGAATTCACGAAATTCAAGAAATTCGTGGAAGTTCATAAATTCCATGCATTCCGTGAATTCCGTGAATTCTGCAAGTTCCATGAATTTGGTGAATTATTTAAATTTCGTAAATTCCTTTAATTCCATGAATTCCGTTATTTCCATGAATCTAGTGAAATCCGTGGACCTCGAGAATTCCATTAACTCTGTGAATTTCATGAATTACATGAATTTCATAAATTCTATTAATTCTGTGCATTTCATCAATTCGGTGAGTTTCGTAAATTCCATAAATTCCGTAAGTTCCTCCAATTTCTTGAATTCCACAAATTATAGGAATTTCTTGAATTCCGTGAATTCCAGAAATTTCATGAATTCCTCAAAGGACCCCGCACAGAATGCATGGGAAAATGTCTTTCGTTTAACATATAAACCAAAAAGGCGATTAAATCAGTATCACGCATTAAAATATGGTAAAAATTACGTTCGTCTCACAATGCGCGCATCTTGCAACTTTCGAACGCTAAGCGCTCAATATTTTCAATCAACTGCAACACTCACTGTTTCGGGGCAGCAACGGTGGTAAAAAAGGTCGATATCAAGTGCGGTATTGCCAAACATAAGAATTTTCCTCTGTTCGCAATGGCCGAACGCTAAGAGCCCAATATTTTGTCTAAACTACCAAATTGACAATTTAAAGGCAGCAACGTTGCTTGCAGAATGTCAATATCAAGTGCGGTTATGCCAATCATATATATCGATTTAATATTTAACGCTAAGCGTTAAATATTTGAATATTTAACTTAATATTTAAATATTTAAATATTTAACTTAATATTTAAATATTTAAATATTTAACTTAATATTTAACGCTAAGCGTTAAATATTAAGAATCAACTACGACAACTCACTGTTTCTGGGCAGCAATGGTTTTGAAATAAGGTCATAATTATGTGCGACTGTTTTAATCACATAAATTAGATTCATTTTCGCAAATTACGAACGCGAAGCGATCAATGTTTGGGAGTAGGTTCAACACTCACAGTTTCATGGCAGTAATGCTTCAACGGCTCGCAACGGCCGCACTTGATCTTGACCTTATTTTATCATTATTGCTGCCCTGAAACAGTATTTGTTGCCGTTAACTCGAAATATTGAGCACTTTGCGTTCAAATATTGTGAGCAGTGAGCGACATATTTCATTTGAACTATCGAACTTGATAATGACCTTATTTAATAACCTGTTCTGCCCTGAAATAGTGACTGTTGCAGTTATTTTCAAATATTAAGCGCTTTGCATTGGAGCGTTGCGAAAAGCGGGTGATTAATATAATTGATATTAACGTTCTTAATACTGACATTATTCAAGCACGGTTGGTACCCTTAAATTGTAAATGCTGCCGTTTAGTCAAACTATTCAGCGCTTAGCGTTCGGGTGTTGCGCAAAGAGGGAGATTCTTATGATTAAGATTACCGCACTTGATACTGGAATTATTTTATCACCATTATTGACCCGAAACAGTGAATATCGCTGTTGATTAAAAATATTAAGCGCTTTGCGTTTGGCCGTTGCGAGAAGCGTGCTGTGTGAGACAGACGTAATATTCACCACATTTTAGTTGCGCGATACTAATTTTGTTATCGTTTGTGCTTTCTATGAATTCCGTGAAATATATAAATTCCGTCAATTTCATGAATATCGTGAAATCCATAATTTCCATGAATTTCCTGAATTTCATTAATTTCTGGAATTCTGCAAATTTTGTGCATTCGCTGAATTCTTTAGATTTCGTAGATTCTTCGATTTCCGTAAATTCCGCGAATTCTTTGGATTCCGTGAATTCCTTGAATTCATCAATTCCGTCAAATCCGTGAAATCAATGAATTCCACGAATTTCGTGAATTCCATGAATTTCTTGAATGTTGTGATTTTCATGAATTCCATGAAATCCGTGAATTTCAGGCGTTATATGAATTCTGTGAATTCCTTAAATTTAGTAATTTCTGTGAAGTCTTTAAATTCCATGAATTCCATTAATACGCGCGTTATTCAACTGTACATTAACAAAAGTATTGGCTCCGTAAAAAATTTTTTTTCTCTGGAACAAGTGTTCTGAGAAATTATTTACATTTTTGTTTTAATTTCTCGCTTCAACAGGTGTCGAGATACCCAACTGCAAGTATGATACCGTAAGCGCCAATACAAACAAACGTGTAAAAAATCGTTTTAATTTGCACTTTGTTGTTACTTAACAATAGACACACATTGAAATCGAGCTTCTATTATAAAAATTAATAAAAATTATAGATATTATATGTGAATCCCTATTGCTCTTTCTTTCACTTTGATTTGATTTTGCTCGTAAACTAATTTTCGGTCCACGTCTCATATTATAATAATATATATTTACCAATAGAATTCAGAAAGACGGCTAAAGTGGTAAACACAGAACCGGAGGCGATCCTCATTTTTCGAATGCGGAAAATCCTGTTTTACAAAAAAAAAAAAATTTTTAAATCGAACTAATAGATCTACAGAATATTTTCCTCTTTACAGTGTAAGATTTAGAACATCAAGTAAATATGGTATTATAGCTTCTCTTTTGCAAACATGGATATATCCAGTTTTCACAATAAGAACTAGAAAGAAATGCTTGCTCACTCAGCGGAAGGGGGTCGTGAGTCTCTATACTGCATGTATCACTTATTTGATGCAATTCATTCGTGCAACTAGTATAAATTTTCCGTGGTTTTACTACTCGACCTATGCACATTGAGCTTCCGTGTAATTTAGAGAATGAATTCAGAGATTACCCGAAATGCAGGAAATTTAAAGAATTCGAAAATTTAACGAAATTCATATATTTTAGAAAATTAGGGAATTTCAGGAAGTTCAGAAAATTCAGGGAATATAAGGTCCGTCCACTCACCGCGGCCACGAAGGCAATTTGAAAAATATTTTGCTAATTTTATGCGAATTTTATGGTCAAAACATTTTTTATGCTCTCTTAACTTTCGAGAAAAGGGTGGCGGCGCTAGCATGACGTCCACTCAGCACCGCCACCTATGAAAAGTCACTAAAAATTATTATAATGAGATGAACGATTAGGGGAGATTTTTTTGCTTTTTTTGCTTCCTGATGACAAATATTTCGTTTCCCAAAAACCTACCCCTAACTCGTACACATCTACCCCTCATGATCAAAAACGTTTTAAAAGTGGGAAAACCACCTGGAAAAATGTAAAGATGATTTAGACCCCCACATTAATTACCTGTCACTTGTAAATCTTCCTCTCATTACAGAAACCACTGTTAGTTGACGTTTGAAAGGGTTTTTGATCAAGAGGGGTAGGTGTGTATGAATTTAAATTATTTTTGAGATTTTTACAAAAACTTCTATATATTCTTTAAAACGATTCGAATGTTTTCTAAAATTGTTGAAAAATATTTAAAAACGACAAAAATACCTGCCAAATTTTCTAACTTTTCCAGGATTTTTTAAAAATATTTTTAGAAATCTTTTAAAGAGTTTTAGAATTTTTCAAAATTCTCAAAAGCTTCTAATTCTTATTTTTTAACTTTAAAAATCTAAATTTCGTGGACATTTTTTCAAACATTCTTAAGATTTAAATTATTTTATAATATTTTGAAAATTCCTAAAACCGTTAAACATCTCTTAAAGTAATTCAAAGTTTTTCGAAAATTTTTTGAAGTCAAAAAATTATTTAAAATATTTCCAGTTTCTTCGAATGAATTTTACTTTCGGCACTAGTAATTTTTTGGTTACCGGCACGTTAGAAATTTCAATTCCGACTAATTCTGTCTTGACCCACTTGCAAGAAAGTAGAAAAAATATTTTTTTCAAATCACTTCATGGAAAACAAATTACGACGCATTTCTAAACATAGACATTTTTTATTTTCTGCTTAATCGTTTCTTTTTATCTCAGCGATAAAAACTTGATTAAATATATTCCCATCAAACAATAATTTATACTCTTATAAATAATTGTTCTAAACAAATTGATGTATTTCACATTTGTAATCAATTGAACTTCTTTTGTAGAATTTTCCCTTCTAAAAGCAAAAAAATATTTTTTTAACTTAAAAGTAAACTATTTGGTTGAAAATGAACTTTTTTGTTAAGCTTTTATATTTTCGGGTTAAAAACTCGGATGTTTTATGTAAGAAATTTTTCTTTTTGTCTTTAAAATCCAGCAGTTTGGTTGAAAAGTAAAATATGTAATAGAAAATTAAACTTTTTGTAAACAATTTGTTCTTTTTTTATTAAAAAAATAAGCTACAACAAAAAAATTATTTTTTGAAATGAAAATGTACCTTTTTTATTTCTGATTGAATGATGATTTTTAAGTAAAAATTTAACTATTTATTTTAAAACTTCATATCTTTGGCAGAAAATTAAATTTTTTCATTAAGACTTCCATTTTTGGGGTGAAAAATATTCTTTTGAACTGAAAATTCTTCTTTATTTGTTTATACTCTCTCCCTTTTACGGGTTTGAGAGTCTTTACATAACCACTACATAACCTTTACAT